>PVIW01001497.1:0-293049 GCA_004026585.1 Noctilio leporinus | reverse complement strand
TTTATAATGTCAAGAATATGGGAAACAAGAGGCTAGGATAGATAATTGCCTATATAAATTGGAAAATGAGATCCAGTATTCTTCTCCTCTTTGGATCAACCCAAAAATCATGTTAATGCCAATCCATAGGTAAGGAAATAACTTTCAAAATTGGATTTTTCCATGTTCCATTCTCCTTCTGACTTTCTAACCCTAATAACTACTCCATAAAACTAATTAAAAGCAGTCCTATCTTACTGATTAATAATACATATTTGTCTATAAAGGGTTCATTGTTTCATGCTATATAGGAAAAAACCTTGATATAAAAATAATATTATCAGGAATAAATATCACCAATAATAGAACTCTTCTCAAAATGAATGAAGTACAGTGAAATGAATTTAGGACTGGGGGAGTATTATCTACTCACAGATCCGAACACAGCTGAAGGTGTGTGTTCATTCCATTTACAATTAATGAATATGTGAGGAAAGATCCTTTGCATGGATTTTGAGGTAACCACATTTATAAAAAAGAAGTCATTTCTCCTTTTAATTTCAAAATGACCATTCCATTGCCATCATACTGAAGGTGCATTTATTTCTATACATATGTTATCTGATAGGCTGACAATGTCTTCCCTTTATGTATTATCACAGTAAGAGCATTGACAATGGAAAAACTATTTTGGAAATTATAATAATCTTATAAGGGAAACTATTATATCAAATTTCCACAGTCTCCCGTTATTTTTCTAATGCATTTGACCCTTATTTTGACTATCAGTACTTCATTCCTCACATTTTACATTCTACTAATAAGAAGGCTGAAGTATACTAACCAGTTGAAGAAATAGTTTTACTCTATTCTTTGCACTTTATACTCAGATATTCTGAATTAAAGTATAAAAGAAAACCAATCAGTGTATATTTACTTAAGCTATTGTCTCAATAACCACAGGCAGCAAAACACCAACCTACATTTTAGCATTCATGCTTTATTATCCGTGCCATGCAAATAATTTTAACAGAGAATTTTATGGTCAACCAAAAGAGTTAAAATTAGAAATGGGGCAGGTGGTCAAAGATAGAAACTTGGAAAGAAAAATCTGCAACTTTGACCTTAGAAACACACAGAAACTAAGCTCGGCTACCTCAGTGTGGTATTGTTTTTATGATGGTGATGAATTAACATACCAAATACTAGAATATGTCTCTATAGCTTTAATTAAATTTTATTTTGGAGCCCCTTTTCCTATTAAACTGATATTTTTTTTAAGTTTTTTTTTTTTTTTTAAATTTATTATTTTCAGAGAGAGGGGAAGAGGTAGAGGCAGAGAGGGAGAGAGACATCTATGTATGGTTGCCTTTCACCTGCCTCCGGTTATGGACCTGACTGGAAACCTGGCTTGCAACCTGGTTATGTGCCCTGGCTGGGAATCAAACCAGTGACCTTTTGGGTTTACAGGCTGGCATCTTATCCACTGGCCACCAACCAGGGCCTAAACTGATATTTTTAAAAGTAACTATGTTATTTACAATGTTTAATACTTACTTGGGTTAAAATATTGAACCCAAGGCCCTAGCTGGTAGCCCAGTGGATAAGGTGCAGGCCTGGGAACCCAAAGGTCACTGGTTCGATTCCCCAGCCAGGGCACACAACCAGGTTGCAAGCCAGCTCTCCAGCCAGGTCTTTAGCTGGAAGCAGGTGAAAGGCAACCATACATTAATGTTTCTCTCCCTCTCTGCCACTCTCCCTTCCTCTCTCTCTAGAAATAATAAATAAAATATTAAAAATTAATTAATTAATTAATTAAAATATTGAACCCAAGATATTGTCTATAATTATATTAGAATATATGGTAATTGACCCTCATATTACATATTATTTTTACATTCTAAATAGTAATAAAAAATAAAAATAAACTTGATTGACATAAATTTAGGAGTATCTTATTACATTTCAAATATGTGAATATTTAAAATCCATCCATATTTGATATAGAAGCTATTCAGTTACAACAGTATTTGATTACCTACAATAGGCATCAGAAAACTATGTCTCAGCCCTGGGTGACTCAGTGGATAGGCACCGGCCTGCAAACCCAAAGGTCACCGGTTTGATTCCCATCCAGGGCACATAACCAGGTTGCAAGCCAGATCTCCAGCCAGGTTCATAGCTGGAGGCAGGTGAAAGGCAACCATACATTGATTGATGTTTCTCTCCCTCTCTACCTCTCTTTCTTCCCCTCTCTTTGAAAATAATAAATAAAAAATCTCCTGGCTGGTGGCTCAGTGGATAAGGTGCCAGCCTGTGAACCAAAGTTTGCTGGTTCAATTCCCAGCCAGGGTACATAACCAGGTTGCAAACCAGGTCTCCAGTCAGGTCCATAGCTGGAGGCAGGTGAGAGGCAACCATACATATATGTCTCTCTCCCTCTCTGCCTCTCCCTCTTCCCCTTTCTCTGGAAATAATAAATAAAATCTTTTTTAAAAATCTTAAAAAAAAAAAAAAGAAGAAAACTATGCCTCATGGGCTAAATTCAGCCTGTGACCTGTCTTGTCTAAGCCTGTGACCTAGAAATGATTTTTGCATTCTTGAACAGGAAGAAGAAGGTAGCAGAAGATGAGAAAGATGAACAAGAGGTGGAAGATATAAAAGAAGAGCAGGAAGAAGAGAGGAAAGAGGAGGCAGACACTGTATGTGGCACACAAAGACTGAAAAATTTACAGAAAATGTTTTCTGACACAAACCTAGATTTTCAGCCACTGATCTAGAAGAAAAATAAGCCCTTGCATTAATAACTATGAATGTAATATATCCCTTGAATGCTGTATGTTTAATAATACATACGTAATCTGTATTCCCAAGACTTTCCCATACGATTGTTTCCACTCTTGCTCTCTTAGGTAAATTTGGCAATCTGTGAATTTGTGAATGCTTAGCTCCCTACTAAGCCTCTACTATTCACCCAGTCAGATCAGAAACCTGTCGGAAAATGTGGCAGGTATGGGATGTGCTTGGTCTCATTCACTCTCTGCCTACCTGCTCCAATGTCTTCTATTGGAATATCTGATTATAATGACTTAATCATGAGTCTGAAAGCCACTTGCTACCAAGAGCATCTGCAATCAGCCCTAGCCCTTCTGAATCCCTTGTTCAGTTCAGAATCCCTATGTTAGGCCTCTGAGCCTGTCATTAGAAAACCTGCATTCTTTATAACCCTATTTAAAACCAGGTAAATTCACTTTCAGTTGCAAGCTGGTGAGGTAGCAGTGTTATCTACAAATCTAATCTCTATGGATTCATGAGGGAGTGTTCCAGTGTTTAGTTCTTTCACTGAACAGTGGCCATTTGAATTCAAGGGGAGCTAAGATATTACTTATGCTTCCTAAATTGCTAGCTTCTTTTTCTTTTGCTGTAGTGTATCTTACAGCAAGTGTATCTTTCACTGTGGGGTCCAAGATTCAGATCCAATTCATTATACCACTGACTATGTTAACAGTCAGTTCAGACTCAAGAGAACACAGAGAAGTCTGGGACTCAAAGTACACTCACATTAACAATGTTGATGTGCATTTGAGTCTGTTGGACAGGTATGAAACCAAAGTTATCCTAACATCTTGGCTACAGAAATATTGGCCACCAAATGACAGTTTAAACAAACCAATGGAGAAGTTTATAGATGTGTAGTTACTGAGGATCATTGGGACTTGTAGGCTATACTCGTGACTTACTTGGAATATCAAAAATACCATGTTTTAAGACATTTTAAATATCCACCTCAAATTTACTACAGCAAAGATGTCTCCTTTAAAATATCTTTAGTTGATCTTCATTCATCCAAGAATTGAACATAATGTTAAGTATAAAGGAACCATGGACATGGACAACAGGTGGGATTGACTTTGGGGGGAATGGGTGGGTGGGTAGGGGGACAGAGGGGAGCAAAAAGGGGATGGATGTAATACAACAACAATAAAATTTAAAAAAAAAAGAGTCATGGAGGTATTTGATTGGAAACATATATTTACCTCTACTATTTTTATTTTTTATTTTTATTTATTTATTTATTTATTTTTTATCAATGTATGGTTGTGTTTCACCTGCCTTCAGCCACAGACCTGACTGGAGACCTGGTTTGCAACCTGGTTATGTGCCCTGGCTGGGCAATCGAACCTGCGACCTTTGGGTTCACAGGCCAGCACCTTATACACTGTGCTACCAGCCAGGGCTTCTACTATTTTTAAACATAATATTTTACACATAGAAATACTTTACCAAATTTTCTTACATCAAATTTTTGACAAGTGACTTATTCAACAACTTGTTATATATCTTTTACATGCAAGGTGCTCTTGCAGATATGCAGGAATTCTAAAAGTGTATAAAACACTACATGGTTACCAATAGATTTTCAATGTAATAGGCAAAATTATATATATAATATAAACTATAACACTAGTAGCTTAAAGATGATACAAAATGTTGTTATGGTTCTCCAAATAAATCAGATTCTGCATAGATAAAATAAAAGAAATTCTTTATAGAAATGTAATATCTATGCTAAAGCCTAAAAGACCAGTAATGTATTTGATAATAAAATAGACCAGGAACAAATTTTAGACCAAGAGACTAGCAAGAAAAAAAAGAGGAAAGCTAAATAAACAAAGAGCCTATTCAAGAAGGTACACTTGACTACAACAAAGGAAATGTTATATAAGGAAAAAAAGGTTCAAATATTATAAGCAAATCTAAAAGACCTACTACTAAGGGGTGGCCAAGAGGAAACCAGTAAGGTTTTCTCATAAGGTAAAGATATTATTATTCAAAACATTTATTGGGTTCTTGTTCTATGTCAAGACAAGCACAGCCCATAAACTTAAGGCTCTTGTAGTATGATGGAGGGTCACTGAAAATAAGTACAATGTTAGGTAATATGATTTATTAAAGAGGTTGACAGAAAGTGCCTTTAGTAAAATTACTCTGAGAACAACTAAAGGATTACATGGAGAAAGTGATAAAAGGCTAGCTGGATACAGCAATGGGGAGCAGTGGGATGCCCTGGAGAGGCATCAGCAATATGAAGCTTGACAACTAGATCTGAATTCCAGCACAACCACTTACTATTTATATAATCTTGAACAACTTGCTTGACTTAGGTTGAGTTTCCACAAAACTATAAAATGAGTTAATATTGCCTACCTCCTAGAATCCTGTGAACATTAGCTGAGATAATGTATGACAAGCACTTGGCAATCAACAGTGGCAGTAATTATTGCCTTATCCAAGGTAAAGAGAAAGAGAAAGAGAGAGTACTGCAGTAGGGTATTGGCAATGGGGACATAAAGGAGAAAAGTGAAAGCAAAGTATTCAAAAGCACACACTCTAGCAGTGGATCTCATACTATTTTGTGCCTGTTTTAAACAGCACATGTTTCCTCATCGTACGGAAAGACATTCTGATTCAGGGAGTGAAGACTGAGACAACCTAAGTCATTATTGGTTTACCATCTAGATTTTGGGACTTGGGCACTGGCTGAATGTAGGGGGAAAATAAAAAGGAGGAGCCAAAGATATAGCAGATGCTATTAATTTGAAGATGGTGAATCCTTAACACCCTAATGGATGGAATCCAAAGAGTTTAAGAACCACCTTGAATTTTCATTTGTATGAAATTTCACTGAAAAGAATATCCACAGCCTTCATCAGATACTGGAAGGGGTTTCAATTCCAAAAAAGTTTAGCTTCATGATTGAGACAGTGTGGGTGTGATGGGGATAATGATTAGCTTTTGAAATGAAATGATCAGAACAACTTATTTAGTCTGAGGTACATCCTGCTGGCAATTGATAATGTGACCAGAAATTAGATATACAGTTAGCTCCAAAAGGTAAATTTAGGAGGCATCTATGGAAGGAGAAGGCGGAGGAGGAATACCATAGGAATGGGAAATAAATCTTCAAAAGGAAAAAGGCAGAGAGAAAATAAAAGGTGGCCAAGATCTAAAAGTCTGCATAAAGTAGATAAAAATGAGTGCCCCATGGAGGATACTAAGGAGAAGAAGCCTGAGCTCAGTCAGGAAAGCCATGAGAAGTAAAAGTTTTAGAAAGGTCAATAGTGTTCAATAGCACAGAGCTCAGACATTAAGAGCTAGGAGAAGGGTATCAGAATTGCTCGTTCAGTCATTAGCAACATTAGAAGCACAATTTCCAGAGAAGAGACTGGGGTTAGGGTGGAAAGGGTTAATGAAGGACCAAGTGAGTACCAATTAAAATACATGTTTTAAATTCAGAATTCTCATTTTCTCTGAAGAAAACAGGATTTCAATTAAAGGCCTCTGTGAATTTTCACTGAAAGTCCATTTAAATAGCTTACCCTGGTAGGGAAGGAACCACAATGTAGGGGAAGGGAAGACTACTGAGATGTAACCTTCAGTTTAATACTTAGAATTTTCCATTTTCAAATGAGCTGTGTGTCCCCAGTAGCCACAGAGTCTGATTCAAAAGCCAATTACTTCTGTGTGCCTCTGCCCCTACTTGTTCTGATTTGTGGTGAGGGCTACACAGAGGGAAATGTCCAATAAGATATCCATTGTCTTCATAAAATACCCTCACATTACAGGAGAATAATCCTACTTCTCTGAACTAGCTAAAAACTGACCTTCCCTCACTCACAACTGCCTGTAAGAGTCCCAGGACAGGTTGTTCTGACATTCTTTTAACATCATCTCATCATCACAGCCAAAACTAATCACAAGAATATTACCCGTTGACAGGTGCATTTATTCTGTCAATTAAATCAGATGGTTAAATCGAAATGTGCCCCAAATCTCTCTTGTTTGCATTATCCATATTGGCGTTTCTTGGCTGGGGTTCACTGCTGGCTGGAAGTCGTCCAGCCCCCACAGAGTCACTTTGCAATATTGTGCCAGCAAGTTTCCATGCGCTGCAGCAGCCGCTCCAGAGAGGCCAGAGCAGCGCTACAGGACTGACCTGGAATGTTATATTGCTTCACTAAGATTTATTAAAAAATGGAAGGAGGGAGACTTAGATCAATGTTTTTGGAATAGGAGAGGATATATCAGCTCATGGCTAAGTGCAGGTGACACGTGGGCAATGAAGCGAGGAAGCTAAAGACAGGCAGTGAAAAAGGCTCAAGGAAGGATAAAACCATCCCTGTGCCTCCAGCTTTGGCCTCTTTTCTAAAATTCCGCTCCACCGGAGTCACCAAAGAAGAGCAGTCCCTGAAGACTGACTTCTTCTGTTCAGACCATTTTCCCAGGAAGATGTGCAAATATACCCACAGCGAGCTATGGAGCCTAAATTCTGAACCATATCACCATGTTCTCCAAAAAGGGAGTTATTTTACACATTTTGGGCACAATAAGGCACGTTAAGGACAGGTCTAGGATTCTAGCCCCTGATGGAAAGTAGAAATGCCATTTTGGCTCCCATTTTGAAAGTCCTTGCTTTTTTCAGCCAGTGAAACCACCTAAACATAGCTATAAAGATGCCTGGATTTTTGTTTGTTTGTTTAATTGTAGGGTGCATTTGAAAAGCAAACAGCTCTGCTTTGAAGAGTGTGAATAGAAAACACAAAATGAAGAGGTAATGACTGAAAAAAAGTATCTAAGGCATGAATAAGAGTTGACATGTTAGACTGTAACAGCAGTCATTGGAGAATGTCATGTCCTCTAAAGGTATGTTTGTATATAATTGCAAATTTCATTGTGTTTTATCTACCTGAAAGGCCCTAATGGCCTCTTGGAAACACTTCAAATAAACATACATGTAAACTGCTGTTTTTAAAGCTTAGTATTGCATTATCTCACCTAAGTATCAGAAAATTCTCAATGTCTATAACTGTGTTTAGTTTTTATATCAATGTATATTATCTACCTAAAGAGTAGACATGATTTTCCCACAGTATTTTGGCTAAATACAGAGTAAATCATTTTTTTTTGGTGGGGGGGGCAGGCTTTATATCATGGTATTTTAGTCACTCAACTCTTATTGACTCTAATGATTCAGTCCCCACACACCACTTAAAGACTTTATATCTATGATTTATCTTTAAGGACAGTAACAGTCAGATAAATATCTATTCTGGCCAATTTATAATGTAGGAATTCTATACACTTGAGAGAAGCTGTTTTAGTCAATTTTATAAATTTTTATTTGAACACCTCTAAAACCGACGTATTTTATACCCAGAAGAATTAATTATTTGATCTCCACTTTGGCTAACTTGCACTTAGGACATGGATTGCATGTAATAAAAACGTAAGTTGTCAAAGAGCCCTGGTTGGGTAGCTCAGTTGGAAGTGTTGACCAGAAAAACCAAGGTTTTGGGTTCAATCCCTGGTCTAGGCACACACAAGAATCAACCAATGAATGGATACATAAATAAGTGGAACAACAAATCATTATTTTCCTGTTTCTCTCTCTGTGTCTCTCTGTCTCTCTCTTCCCACTCCAGACCCTAAAATAAATTTTTAAAAAAGTTTTTCAGCCCTGCCTGGTGGCTGAGTGGATAAGGCACCAGCCTGTGAACCCAAAGGTCACTGGTTCGATTCCCATCCAGGGCACATAACCAGGTTACATAACCAGGTTGCAAGCCAGGTTTCCAACCAGGTCTGCAGCTGGAGGCAGGTGAAAGGCAACCATACATGGATGTTTCTCTCCCTCTCTATTTCTCTCCCTTCCCCTCTCTGAAAATAATAAATAAAATCTTTAAAAAAAAAAAAAAAAAGTCTTTCAGGGAAATAAACAGCCATCTAGTGCACACACTAACCAGTATGGAAGATTGATCATTTTCAGGTGCTGCAATATCACAGTCAGTTCAGCAAGGCTGAGTTACTCCCTCCTGAGAATGAGAAATGGAAGAAGGATTCCAACAGGACCAGATACAGAGCAAGGTTTAATTAGCATTTTAAATAATTATTTTTCAAGAATGCAGTTGATAATCTGTTAAAGTTTGAAGTCTAGTATATAACTTTTTAAGCAAAAGTGATGATGAAATGTCTCTTGGATGCTCCACTGGCCAGGCTAATAGCTACAACTGAAGAACCTAGCCTAAAGTCAGATGTGAGTGCCATATCAAAAGGTACAATTTACTATAGACTCTTTGCATCCCAGGTATTGTATCAAATGCTTTGCATATATTATGTTATTTAATTTTGGCAGCAAGTCTATAAAGTATGATTTATTATGCCCATTTGACAGATGAGGAAACTAGGACTCAAAGAGTTTCAGAACTTAACCATAACATGTAAGTAAAGAAGCCAGGATTCAAGTTCAAGTCCTTTATACCCCAGAGCCTAGACATTAAACTTCTATATTCTGCTGTCCTTGACCATGCTTGGTACAGCCAGACAGGATGAAGATAAATGGTTTTTATTTTAAATTGCTTAAAATTTTGCACCTTGTTAAGATGCAGAGAGATACAGCCCCCTTGCATGAAAACAATGACTTCTGATAATTCAAGAAATCAAACTCATTATTAGAGCATAAGGGACAGGGATAACAGAAGAGGAAGAGTGGGAAAAATAGAAGTCAATGTTAAAGTGAACTGAGACTCTTCAAGTTTAGTGTCTGATTCTACAATCTGATTTCGATCATTTCATCAAGGATTGAGATCCACCTAATTAATTCCTTTCTTTTCAGTACTAAAATCTTGATAATTTTCAAGATGTGTAATATATTCAAATGAGAAAGAAATGGTGGCTGGACATAAATTCAAATCAATTAAAAATTCAGACTCTAATAAACAGTTAATAAATAAACTTTCCACAATGTTATTGCTTACTAATTTAGAGTACTCTATTAGCATATATGCTCTACTTTATCCTACCATACTTTAATCCCTCCATATGTAAATTTCAATAGCTCTAATTAACTACATATAAAGAGCATCTATGAGTTGAGAGAAAAGTAAGAAATCCTCAATTTTTTTCAGTCAAAAATACCTACTGGGGTATCTTCTTGTCCTGGGTTCCCAATCCTAGGGAGTCTCTGCTGTGAATATGTTTTCCTAGCTGGATTCTAGCACCTCTCATCTAGTTCTACCACAGTTCTCACAAGTGTTTCACTTCTGCCCTTTCTAGAGCTCGCTTGTGCTGAGAACATTTTCAATTCCTCAAGATTGGCCCCATTACTTTGCAGCACACCCTAAGTTTGAAAAAAATTCAATTCCTTTCTCCTTGCTTTTTTTTTTGTCATATTCCAGTGTAGGATTCAGCTAACCTAATTTTTTAAAGTACTCACAAATAAACTTTCCTTCTATTCACCCTAATGGTGGTGCTATGAACCTATAAAGCTGCTCTCATTGCTAGCCAACACCATCAAATATTTTCCCAACCCTAAACATCTAAGTATTGTCTATAATTTAAAACTTATTTCAATTCCTACCTCTTTCATTAGTCCCTATTAGAGAGATTTTCCATAATGACCATTTTAGGTAAATGATCTTCCATAACCTCTTGCCTTTTCTAACCAGTCATTACTATCTCTGTCTATATCATATATTTTGACATTCATCTAGGTACAATTCAAGGTCTGAAACTATTCTTTAATTGTTTGTATTTCTCCCCAAAATACAAATCTCTCCATCACAATCATAAACCAAGAAACAGACTGTTTTGTATTTTTTTCTTATGCTGTAATTAAGTTTACTAAGAAAAAAGTATATTTAAGTCCATAAAAATTTACCAAACATGTTCCTAGCATGTTGTGAATACAGTTGTGACACAAAAATAGTTGTTGGATTTAAACAGAATCCTATCACTTTGGGTGACTTTGAGTTTAAAGACTCAGCTGCTTACAGAAATCCTGTCCACCTTCTGAATAAGGGAAGGAAATTTGTTGAGATCAGCAATCCCACACTGAATGACTAATACATGCAGATATTCACACTACCACAATTCTCCAAGGCCATTGCATCCCTAGAGATTAAGCTGTCACCAAGGAAGCTGCGGAAATGTAAGACTGGACCACTTGAGATAGGCTTCTATATTCTGGCTCTGGTTTATCCGGTAGTAGTTTTGAATGTGGTCAAAAATAAATATTGGAAGCTGGTTTAATTGAGTATACATAAAACTGATACCCCTGATTCTTACCTTTTTAATAGGGTTATCAGTTCTATTCAGAATTCGATAAAAAGCTATGTGCTAAAATAAAATGCAAGAGCAAATATCAAAAATCAATAAACAGATCAGGCCCATGCCTGAATTAGTTTAATATAAGCCTACTCAACTCAGACCTAACTTTTATTCCTAAGGTCAACTAGGCATCACAGCAATGCCAACAAACAGAAAACAAGAGAAAAGAGAGCCCTGGAAAATGGCCAGATTTTTCAGATTCCATCCCATATGAGTTTTTCTTCTTTGGGTTGAGCCTTGGCACCATTAATTCATGATTTCACTTGGGAATAAATGAGTATCAACCATCTGACTGCCATTTGTCAGGAGATTTTTGATAAAAACAAAAATGAATTCATGGTAAATGCTGGACTACCTGTGCCCCTCAAGGACTTGGCATATGACTAAGCAAATATACTAGCCTAACCGATCCACCTTTCCAAATGAATGGGCTTGGCTCCAGAAAACACAAATCTTATAAGGTTGCCTGGACTGCCAGCTGCCTCAATTTTAGCACAACGATTTAATGTATTTTAAATAAATGTAACATAAGGAAAAAATGCTTTGTACAAATTGGTCATCTGTTGTTTTTCTGGCTGGCACCATGATTTATGTAATATATCAGTAGAACGACATCTCTCTATCTGTCTCTTGGATAACAAAGTACATATGAAAATTTCATTATAGTGCTTTAACCCTCTGATGACTAGGAAGGTCCTACTAACAATTTATTCTTATACAACACCTAAATAAATAAAAATTACATCAAATATTTAGGTGTTTATATTCTTTGCCTGTTATACTTTTTCTTCTCCTAGAAACTATCATGTTCCCCATACTCAAGGCTGCACATTATTTTTCTCATTGTGTATAAAAGTCAGTACTCAAGATTTGGGTGACATCCACTTCTACTCAAACTACCATTAACTAAATTGTCATAATATCCCAAGTTAGTTTTTACTGATTGAGTGTTAACTTTAAAGGCCACATGTGTATATTTACAGTCTATTCCTTTTTTTCTCAAGAAAAAAAAAAATAATATATTCCTCCAGTGTAGCAAAGCATAATGCAAATCTTGTGTTTTTGGTAGTGTACCAACACCAAGGATGACATCAGCACAAATAACTGGAGCATAAAATAGAACAATTGTTTTTAACCTATTTTGGATCATACACACACATATTGTAAAAATCTTAAGAAAACTTGGAACCCTTTCCCCAAAGCAATGTATATTTGCTCTTACATAAAATTTTGCATAAAATTTCAAGAGGTTCACAAGCCAAAAGAACATAACAATATGATTTTTATATATTTCAAAGATAAAGTATTGTTTTAGCTCTCTAATTAATCCCACAGGAATAACATGGTGGACTTGTGTTGTAGCTTGCTTGTAACAATTGTTTCTGGGCTAGTTAGCTTTTTTTTCTCTTGAGCTAATGAGGAAGGAGGTCATAGGTTCAATTCATTTAGGGGTCACTTGGTTGTCATACAAAGAAAAGACCTTTGCCATACTGCAGGCCCGCCATCTTGCAAACGTACACATTTTTCTCACCAATGACAGAATGGATGGCTAAAAACAAATCATTTCTTCTGTAA
The DNA here is from genome assembly GCA_004026585.1 of Noctilio leporinus. Classification (NCBI taxonomy): domain Eukaryota; kingdom Metazoa; phylum Chordata; class Mammalia; order Chiroptera; family Noctilionidae; genus Noctilio; species Noctilio leporinus. The sequence continues at coordinate 280,332 of PVIW01001497.1, read as the reverse complement.
GGAAAATTCATAACTGATTTTCCTTGCTTTGGGGATATCAATAATAATATAATTATTGGAAGCAGCAACATGTTAAAAAGAATATGAGGGTCAAGAGATTACAACAAAGTCTGCCATAAGTTAGATGACCATGGGACTTTGAGCAAGTTATTTGGCCTCTTCAGGTCTTGTTTTCCCATTACATTAGTGTGTCAGACTAGATAATTAGAAATATTTTAACTAGCAAATTATAATATTAAGGATCACCATGTATGAATGAATAAGAATTGCATATAGTAGCAAAAATGAAAGTATATGTGAAATGAGTAACCCTTGATGGTATTTATATGATTCAACAGTAATACAAAGTTCCCAGAGTGAAGCATTCTTATCAATACCATTGATTATGGGGAAACTTAATTCACAGCAAATGCTGATTTGCTTTTATAATTGATGTACATGAATTTACATAAGTAGATACATACTTGATATTGGAGTCTGCGCTCCTTAGCTTCTAAAAAAGAAAATACCACTTAACAAGGAGAAAAATATACTTTTTTTTTTTTTTTATAGTATTTTTCATATTATTAGAGAAAAAGGGGAAGGGAGACAGGCAGAGAGGGAGAGAGACATCAATGTATGGTTGCCTTTCATCTGCCTCCAGCTACAGACCTGGCTGGAGACTTGGTTTGCAACCTGGTTATGTGCCCTGGTTGGGAATTGAACCAGCGACCTTTGGGTTCGCAGGCTGGCGCCTTAAGAATATACTTTTTAAAGTATGTGAAACCTCCTTGGTTCAACAGAAAGGTGCAGGAAGAAATATTAAAAGGAGCCAGGCCCTGGCTGGTGGCTCAATGAATTGACCACCAGCCTGTGAACCCAAGAGTCACTGGTTCAATTCCCAGTCAGGGCACATACCCAGGTTGCAAGCCAGGTCCCCAGCTGGAGTCAGGTGAAAGGCAATCATACGTTGATATTTCTCTCCCTTTCTGCCCGCCTCCTTTTCCCTCTCTAAAAATAATGAACAAAATCTCTAAAAAAAAAAAAAGAACCAGTTTCTTCTATAAGTTAGAAATGTCAGAGGGTTTCTGTATAAAATACAGATTAGAGCACACAGTCATTTAACTTTCACTGCTAACTACATAAACAGTGCCTATCTTTGAAATCTCTATTTTATTTTTTATGTCCAACACACACACACACACACACACACAGAGCATAGAAACTGTTACATTTCATGGTTTGGGGATTTTTTTTCTGTAACACCAAAAAACCTTCTCTACTTTTCATTTGTTTTATAGCCTGATAATTTGGCTACAGAGCTAATGCCCATTTAAGGGAATATGGTGTGGGACGACTGTGCAGCAATATTAAGCAAGGAAGCCATATGTTTCTTAGCCCCGCCATACTGTCTGTGAGTGCCCCTCACCCCTTGTGGATTAGCTTTTTTATCAGATAGGCATGCAGCGAGTAGAATGCCTTTTTTTTTTTACAGGTGTTTGGTGGAGATCACATGCAAAATAAAGATTTCCAAGGGGAGTGAGGCTATGTAAAACATCCAGAAATAGCAACTTGTTTTCACTTAAAATGCAATCCACAGAGGTCTGCTTCAGACTCTTAATTTATAGTATTATCTTTATATATCATAAGTGACTGCCTGCCTCTAGATAGCTGACACAGTGCCCAGAATATTCAGAGCTGTCTGGTTTTCATCATGTTATAGTTTGTCTAGAAAAAGTATTAGAAGCAAACTTATAACACCATTAGATTGTGACCAAAACTGAAAATATATTTCATCAAGAAGATGGCTTTTCATGTTAAATTCCAAGTGAGGATACAGTTTTTTGGTGAGGAGATTAAAAAGTAATAAATTGTTAAGCCCTGGCTGGTGGCTCAGTGGATTGGCACTGGCCTGCGAACCCAAAGGTCACTGGTTCAATTCCCATCCAGGGTACATAACCAGGTTGCAAACCAGGTCTCCAGCCAGGTCCATAGCTGGAAGCAGGTGAAAGGCAACCACGCACTGATGTCAGTCTCCCTCTCTGCCTCTCTCCCTTCTCCTCTCTCTGAAAAATAATAAATAAAATCTTAAAAAATAAATAAGTAATGAATTGTTCAAATCCAAAGCCCCCTTTTGTAAGTTGTCATTGTAGTCTCTTGTAATTTGCTACTTTTTAGTACCATCTAAGCTATAGCAGCAATGGGCAGAAACATACAATAAAGTCAAGAGGTCCCTCAACTAAGCAGAGGGTTAAAAACAGGCACTGACAACTCCCATCATCTGAAATTATATTATCATGGTCTCCTTGAACTCAAGAGAATTCTCTTCCACTGACTCATTTGCCGCCCAAATTAAAGTGTAGGTGCACACAGCCTCAAAGAGGAAATCAAACAAGAGAGGGGGGTATAAAAACAATACAAGTGGAGAAACATGAGGTTTATATTTTTATGCTAATGTGCTGGTAAGAAAAGGGCTCCACTTGGGGAGCAATAAAGAAGGAGGTGGGGGAAGGCTGTGAGCAGATCCCAGTAAAAAACACAGAGGCTTTCTATGCAGATGGGGGATTTAAAAGAAGTAAAATGATAACCACATAGTCAAGAGACTAGAAAAGAGACCTTGATGTTTGATAGTTGTAATAACCTGCAGAGTGCTCTAATGGCTCGGGGATCAGGTGCAGAGCTACAGCAATAACGAGAACTGAATAATTATCTCGGCCGTATCTGTATCACCAAAGTCCCAGCGTATGAGCTATATAAGGAGGCTTCTGCTGCCTCTCCAAGATTTCCTGAAATGTTAAATCACTGATTTGGGAGCACTTCCAGCATTAGTACTGCCCAGTTAGAAAGAAATAAAGCCCAGAATTCTCCTGTGGCAGTTCTAATGTCTTTGTTAATTATGAATTATGGGTAAACATGCAGACTCACAGAGGTCACGGCTGTCAGCAACAATAGTTTTCAAGAAGGATTTTTATGAGGGTCTTTTTCACTTCACCATAATGTCCATTTTATATACATAAACAGAGCCAGGCATACAAAAAATGGTGTTTGCTTTTTAGGGGAGTTGTATTTTCCCCCTTTCTCCCTCCCCCTCCCCTTGTGTAGAGGCATGTAACCACAGCTAAGCAAAACGGTTCCTAACTCAAGTTCTCCTCTGTTACTGACGACAGCAGCACCATTCCAAGGACTAGGCAGAACAAGTCACTGGGGCTGAGGTTGGGTTAATGATCAGACACTGAAAACCAACTCTTTCTTGTTAATAGAGTAAGCGGCTAGTTGGGTAACCCATCAATAGTGGTCACCTTTCACATACCATGGAGAAACAAAGCTTCATAGAGTATGCTTGATTAACCTCACTTAAAAGGCAATGCTGATCTCAAATCTATCCCAGGAGTATATACAAACAGGATTAAAATTATATTATGTATGGATCCGGCCCAACAAAAGCAACTGGCACAAAATCATTTTAATTAGGTGTTAGTGGCCATAACTCACTCAACTTTGGCATTAATTTTTTTGTCCCATCAAAGAACTTCTGGGCCTCACCACAAGGCAGTGTAGAATAAAGGTGATCCTCATTATAGAGTAATTCACTTTTGTGCCTTAGTTTTACACATAATGTATAGGTTAAGATAGTACATCCAGACCAAAATGTGATCAAAATATTCAGAAAGTCTGTGACAACCTCTGTATATAACTTTTTTTCAAGTAGACACTACATATTTTTTTTAATGGCTTTGCAAATTTTATCATGTTGACCTTCAAACATCAAATCATGTTAGTATTAGTGCTCACTTCAGAGGTTACTTCTTTGCACACTGCAAACATAGGAACTACATTAACATTTTCATATAAAAGAAACACATTTCGGTGCCAGACCCTTCTCATTTATCTTTCTTCCCTTCCCTCTCTTGGTCCATTTAAGTGGCATTTTCTCATCACAGGGCCTAAGAGTCCTTTCCAGGTTCTAGCTCAAAACAGATGTCACATAGCAACCTCCCACTGATGACTCTTGAGAAAGGTCCTTTGTTTACTTGAACTGACTTTTAAGATCAGCCAAGCAAGGTTAATCAGGCTCCAGATCACCTAAGAGAAGATTCATTGTAAAGAAACTTTCTCTTCAATTTAACAGGAAACAAGGAAATGAAATAAAATCAAAGGACCAGAAAGTATAGGTGGTAACTCCAATATCTGGATGATGCTTCTGCCCAGCCCAGCTGCCCAGCAACATTATAGTCTCATTGTACACATCTTAGTTATTTGCATATTTTCCCATTTTAAGAGACATACTCTTTTAACAAGTGTTTCCTAGTAGAAAGAGCAACTAAGAGTGAGTTAATCTTTCTCAACCAATTCAGAAGGGTACATAAAGGCAAATTGCACAGGTACTATGCCTAGTTCCAACCTTACCAAGGCCTACATTTCATTCTGCCCTGCTAGAAAGAGCAGCTAGAGGCATAGTATACTCGTTTTACAAGAACTCATAAGACATTTAGAAAACCAAAATGTACATAATGTCTGTGATGGAACAGGTATTGCCTTCCCAACCCTCCCATGAACCTCCACATTGTTCCTCAGCCCTGGGTAGATTTGTGTTAGCACCTGAACCCCCAGGGATTCTGATGTGACTGGTTATGCAGTCAGCATATATTTGTCATCATTATTCACATCATTTATGTAGATAAAGTACATTGACCAACCAAAGTAAGAAAAAGGGGACTCTTGTCACTGGCATTACTGGAAATTCCTAAAATACACATAGATATATAGATATACTTTCCCAACTTAGAGGATAATGACTTGTAGGAAATCTGACCATAAATACCTTCAAGTTCTGGGAAAGTACAGTGAATAAACTGGGTTATTTTGAATAATAGGCAAAAATGTAGAAGTAAGGAAGAAAGAGAAAACTGAATTCAATATGCAAGCCAAGTGAAAGTTAAGGCGAAGTGTCTCTGAGTGATAAGAAACGTGGCTTGGCTTTCCTGAGAAGCCACACGGACAGTAAAGAAGGTAGGACTGAGAGAAAAACCCCGAGTAGCAGATAAAATGAGATGATTTGCTAGATGATTTTTGAATAAAGAAAAAGAAATTATTTTAGAGAGTTCATAAACCAATTCTCCTTTCATGATTTCTTAATTTTGTTTGGATTAAGAAACCAAACCCTGTCTCCTAGGAGCAAAGTATGTTTTACAGTATGTTAAAAACAGATCATGCGATATTTAAAAATAAAATTTAATTTATAGCCCTAGCTGGTGTGGCTCAGCAGACTGCTGCCAGCCTGCGAACCCAAAGGTCTCTAGTTCGATTCCCAGTCAGGGCACGTAACCAGGTTGCAAGCCAGGTCTCCAGCCAGGTCTCCAGCCAGGTCCTTAGCTGGAGGCAAGTGAAAGGCAACCATACAATAATGTTTCTCTCCTTTCTTCCTCCCTTCTTTCCCCTCTCTCTGAAAATAATGAATAAAAATCTTTAAAAAAAAAACTTTAAAAAAATTAATTTATAAAATGCTAGCTTCTGTGCCAGATTAGCAGGACTCAGAAGAGCTTGGTAGCCAGGAGGACAAAGGTGAGGTTGATCTTGAGGCTGGCTATGGCTATTGTGAGGGAGGCGATTTGATGCATGTAAATGTCTCCTTGAATCAAGCTTCTATTTTCTCCTTATTCTCATTTTCACTTTTGCCTTTTAATGTTGCCTGAATCTATTCTAAGTGTCCTTTGCCATGGCAACACCTGCAGGTGAAGGCCCTGCTCCTCGCTGCCAGCCTCGCCAGTGATGAAGTGGCAATTAATCACCGCACAAGGAGAGGAGTGCCATCTCCAAGACATCCAGGAACAATTTGAATATGAGGGTGTCCCTAGAGCACTCTCTTCTCACAGGTGTTTAACCTGTTTAGCCATACACCAGAAGAGAGGAAAGTAAACAAAGACCCTTTCTTACTCTGTTGTTAACATTTTATCCCTCACCTCCCCCAGATGCATGCATTCTCTAAATTTGTACTAACAGCCCCAAGGAGTCACAGTTCCTTTGGCAGACTGTCAGAGGGGACAGCACAGGAGGAGAGCTCTGCTTGCTCTCCCTCTCCTATGCCTGCAAGCCTGTGAGGATCTGAGGCCAGCTCCGATGCTACCCCGTAGATGCAAAGTTACAGTGGCCAGGGCCAAGGTATGTGACATCCATGCCTTCCGGGCCTCTGCCAATCATTCCCCATTTCTGAAGAGACTCTTATTCAGGGATGTCTCAGTCAAATTACCCGTGCTTCTTATCCACGCTGTCAATAAAAATAGAACACCATCCACTCACATTTGATGTTGCAGCCTTTCAAATCGGGCTCTTAACGCACTTCACGAACCTCATGGGGGTGCCAAGTACCCCTTTCTCCCAATGGACAAATGGACACATAAGGGTCAAGAGTCTGCCCCAATGTTTGCCTCAAAGGAGTCAGCATGAAGGCCAGAAAGAGCCCTGAAGCTCTGATTTCTAACCACCTACTTACCCAGCTTCTCTTTGTGAATTGTTATTTCTACAAAGCTTTATATACCTTGGCAGGTCAAGGAAAACCACATGTGACAAAGTAGCATTGTTACCTGTTGAGACTCCTTTGCAAAGTGTTCAGTGTGATTTAAACTCTATGTAAACTTGCTATTTCTTTTCATTTACAAAGTTGACATATTATGCTCTAAAGTTTGAAATAGATGGGCCTGACTTTTACTCTGATTGAGTAAGGGCTTGAGCTTTATATACCGCCTGAAAATATAAATTCACAGTATAAAACCTCTATGGCCAGGTGGTCTGCTTTCAGGAAGCACCTTCTATAAGTATAGTCATCAGTGACACTATATTCATTCCTCTACCAAATATCACATCAAAACTTTCAAGAGGAAGTTTTGCTGTGGAAACCTCGGGGTCAAAGGTCAGGCAGTAGCTGGCAAGTGAAAATCATCAGTCTCATGAATCATCTTGATTGCCCAAGGAATGTTCCCAGCGGCTGCCAACTCTGCTCTGCTCTATGCTCAGCATCCTTAAAATCAGTGTGACTACCTTCTCCCACCTTTCTCACGTAGTAACATCTCTTTTCACTTGTTGGGATCATTTTCTGTTATTCAAGGGTTGATTCTTTATGGGTTTTCAGATCTTATTTTAGGAACCTATGATTCCATACTAACCACTGGTCCTATCCCTTCTCACAGATCCACCCCCTCTTGAACCCACTGCCCATTTAAACAAGTCCTTCCTTGTTTTCATACATTAACTCTGCTAGAATTTCAGTTCCTCAAGGGCAAGGAATTTTGTCTCTTTTTTTCACTGATATAGTTCAAATCCCAAGAACACAGTACACAGTCTGGGACATAGTAGACACACACAAAAAATATAGGTTAAACTAATGAATGAATAAAGTAATAGAATGGCATAAATGAATAAGTGGAATAAAAGATAATTTCAATACTCTTAAAGCTAGACTTCCAGCTCATACCCCTCCCCTCCAATCTTCATACCAGAATCATAAATACAACCTTAAAATGCGCATTTGATCCTATAATCCTACCCCTTCAAGTCTTTCAGTAATTCATCTACCATAAAGCTAAAATCCACACCAAAAAATAAAACTAGTCAGGATCTGGCTTCTGTCTCATTTTTAGCCTCCAATACCCTCCATCCCCCAAACCCCACCCCATACACCATACAGAATCTAACCATGCTGAGGTGCTTGCAGTTTCTCAAACATGCCATTCTCCCACTTTTGTTCTCTGGCTAATGTGGTCCTTTTTCTTTTGATTCCTTGGCTTGTCCTAGGCTTGTCCTATTTACCTGTCATTCTCTACTCCTACTTCAGCACTCAAGATATCTTTTTTTTGTTTTTTTTTTGGACATTTTCTGTCCAGTTCATACTTTCTCCTTTGAGTTTCTGTAGTTATAGGATTATGGGACTACCTTATTAATAGACTCTGAGCCTTCTTTCAATTTGGTTTAACCCTTATACAGCACAGTGTCTGGGACATAGTAGATGCTCAATAAATTGTCAATGAATTATTGAATGAGCTCTTGGCAACACCATAGAAAAGTCAATAAAGTTAGAATTAAAACATATTTTAGAAATTCACCAATCCAACCTTCAGGCTTCTAGCTTACCATTTTGGGCAAGTTACTTAATCTGTATTTGCTTCACTTTCTTCATTTGCAAAACAGGAATTATTATAGGTTTTCCTTAACAAGATTGTTATATGTATCTAATGGATTAACACCTTGCTTAGAAAAGTTCCTGGTCCATAGTAATCTTTTAATAAATGCTTATTATTTAGGAAGAGAAGGGATTAGAGAGGAAGAGATAAGACTTAGACTACCAGATAAAGATTAATTACTTGTTTATGAACACAATAACTAGTGGTATAACCAAGACTAAAATGAAAGTTTCTAAACCTTTCATGTGCAGTAGGACCCCTACCATGTGCTACTAGTTCCCAAATGTATTACAAAAACATCAACATGAGATGAAAATGTAACCATATTTCATATTAAAGACAATTTAAATTTTTAGTTTCCCCATTTATATTTATGTTATGTATATTAAGTACAAAAACTTTTAAATATGCTTGAAAAATGTGTATACATAGAAGTTTCAGTATTTTCCCATAACTAAGTTAGGGTCCTGCTCTTCCCCCTTAGAAGGTACCTGATATTTTTTTACATAGAATTGTAGATTAATGTTCATACATCTATTTCTTCTAGATCGTGAGCTGGTGGAGGACAAGAACAGAGACTTGAGTAAAACTTGTTTAATAAATACACAGTGGTTATTCCCCGTGTTCAATAAGAATGTACCATTAGGGTGGGATGTAAGAAAGGATAGTGGTGTCACATTTTATGGAAATTCTAGCTCATTACAAAAGCCCCTAGCTGAAATATAAATCCATTCCTCTGTATTTCCTAAAGTTCCAGCTACAGTAACTTACACATTAAAGATGCCCAAAAGAATATATATTAATTTCTGCATCTTAGGGGACTCTACATGTGGCAATTCTTTCTTTTTTTTTAGAAACTTGATTGACAGGGCTTTAGATTAAAAAAATAAAGATGACCAAAGTGGGAGCTTGGGAGTTATTCTACTTTTGCTCTTAACAAACATAGCCCACTGTTCAGAGCTATCGGCTCTTGAGTTAAAAATCTTAACCTAAAAAGACATCAGTCATGGGGTAAAACCACAGCTAATTCCACAAGATACTTATAGTTAATATTTATCCTGTTGAAAGGAATTTAGAGTCATCATTTTAGCTACACTAACAGATTAAAGACACCACACACCAAAGCATTTTCTTGATAAACAGATAAGGACTAGAAAGTCTTTAACCCTAAACCATAATTCCTCTGAATTTCTATAAGCTGGATTTCCACCCAGCTTTCTGTTCTGAAAGTTAAATGTTCGAAACTGGAGCTTTAGTTCAGTATAATTGCTTAATTTTCATTGCAATGCCTCTCATGCATGTAAAATGGATGGATTTTTGCTTTTAAAAAAATAAACACTTTTTTTCTTGTAATTTTTTTAACTGTAATTATTTTTGTGTCAGGAATATAATTGTACTCCATATTGAAAGCTTACCCAGTAGGGAAATAATTTTGCACAATTACAGAAAGTTTTAATAAAAGACTGATAAGCAAAGTTTTGAATTTTTAATGCATTCTGCAGGCAGTTGAGTGCTTTTTTCCAACTCTGTCACTTATCATTAAAGCTGTGTGAAAGAGCAGCCTACCTGTTATACTTGACTTGATTGGCAAAAGTAAAACAGACAAACGTCAAAATGGAAAAAAAAAGAACTAAAAAACAGTCATACTTTCATAGCTAATTTAACATTACTGCCTCCCTTTTACCCACAAAAATTCCTTCATATTTAATATTCAGTTCTTACCTACTTATTAGCCTACCATTGTGAATATTAAAACTCCTGTATAGCATAGAGTAGTAATTCATTTCTATAAAAGCACACCCCATTTCCATGGGGTTTTTTTTGCTTAATTTGAAAAAATTACCCTCGTTTGACAAAGAAGACACTTCCAAACATGCATAACCTACACATTTATGTGCAAGTGAAATCCAAAGAGTGTAATCCATCTAAGCATTCTGTGACGAAGGAATCGTGAGAACTATCCCATGAGCAGCACTGAATTTGCTTTGAGGCTACAGTTTGATGTCTTCCTACAAGTGGATCATTCTAATGTTTGTTTACCCTAGATTCTGCCAGACCCTAAACAACACACCGAAGTTTTTTTTTTCAGTTCCTTCAGGTTGGTGTCCAATGAGCATCAACAGCCTGTGTTTCATTGCCCTGTCCACAGACTGAGAGGGCGAAGGCTGGGGTTCAGTCCTACTGCCCTCTTCCAACTAGCAGGGACAGGCTCTCATGCCAAACATCAAACTGTCACTTGGTTTCATGTGTCTGCTGCCTAATAAGTTTATTTTGGATCACAGTGATTTGCCAGCATATGCTCAAGATAAAATGTTCAAATGATGCAAAGTGGGATTTTCAAATTATGATCTGGAGTCCTTTTTTTTTTCCCCCTTCTCCACTTACATGTAATCTAAAAATAAATACTCAGGCTCCACTAGGATGTGACAACTTCAGCAAACAAAATTGAAAATAGCTGCTTTACAATAGTCTCTCCTTCTGAAAGAAACAGGGGAAAATACACCTTTAGAGAAAAATACAGCGCCTGTTAAGGAACAGACGAGCTACTCACAGCAGGTTTGTGAAGAGAGGCGCAAGGACATAAACAGCTCAGGATGGGTATCAAGCAAGGAAAAAACCAGCCAGCAATCACCGTGCTGAATCCCGGAAGGGGCGCAGGGAAGTGGTCACAGGTGATTGTCATGTGTGATAATTATTATTACTGTACACCTGCTCCTCCGCACTAATTAACTTTGGATATGCAAATCAATCCTATTGCATCATGCCCCTGCTCTCCTCCCCTACAGATAAGAAGATGTTCAGCTGCTGGATTTAATTAGGATAATGAACGCCAGGCCCACAGTGGCTTGGCAGGGGAGGTGGGGGGGAAGCTGTGACTGACCTTTTCTCCCAAAACGTTGACATTTTCTAAGGCTTCTGAGCACTCTAAGTCACCTCCATGACTGGGACATTGATAGGAGCGGATTGATGAGGTGTCATTTGAGGAGAGACACCGTGGCCCCAGTGTTTGCTGGGAAAATACAGCAGGTGTTCTGACAAGGACACACACCATCACTGTTATTTGCCAAACAATTCTCTTGATTCACTAAAGTCAAGCATGCCAGCGTTTCTTTATAAAAGAAAACAAGGCTGTTTTTCATAACCACCCTGAGGAGAGGTCATCACTAAACTGCATTTCTGAATTACTTTTCATTTCGCATCAATATATTAAAAAGGGTTCCATTATTACTCTTCCCTCACATCCATCCACCTTCCCTTTGCACCCTCTCAATTTCTCCTCTCCCTGCCCTGCCCAGAATCCTTGTGGCATGTAAGCTGAAAGCATTCTGTGATGGCAAATTAAAAGGGTTAAGTTTGTTCCTATTAATCCCTATAATTCCATTCCTATAACATTAGGTACGATGAGGGCTTCTTTGACTAAATGGAGGGAGCAGAACAGCATCTTCTTGTTTGGATATCTGGTCTGCATGTTTATCAAAAAATTGTTTTCAATTATGCACACACACATACATATACATATACACATATATACCTTATTTGAATTTCAAATTCAAAAACATGCATACAAAGTAATACAGAGGAACATAGACTATATTAGCATGATTCTGTTTTTTCCTCTCTGATCATTTACTTAGCTTTAACTTTTTAGCCATCTGTGTGTAGACTTTTCTGTATTTGCTGTTCTGACAATGGAGTTTTAGGCAGTAATAAAATAATCCCATATTAGATCTCTCCTTTTTCCTACTCTCTTCTTAATGTGTTAAATTATAATGGAAGAATAACTTTAGGAAACTAGCGCATTTCACAAAGAGGTGAAATAAAAGCACTTTGGTATAGCTGAGAAACCAAGCTGATCAGAGCCCAACAAGAAGGCAGTGCCCGAGTCCCATTTCTAAAGTCAAGCTGAAGGGTTTCAAAAAATTAACTAGAACTTGAAGAAAAATGAGGGCTCATTCTGTTTCTATAATCTTGATACACTACATATTGCATGAGGTTTCTTCTAAGAAATCAGAATTTTGTGATAGGTTAACTTTTTTGTATCTAAGAGATGATCAACTAGTCTTTTTCTCTGAGAAAAATCTCATTAATAACATAGAATAAGTATCATAAATGCTGCAATATATCCAAATGACATCATGTTGGGAGGCTGAAGATATGTAAATTAATATGAAGATCTTTTCTGCAGTATTTTAAAAGGTCAGGTAGTCAAAGATAGTAGATAATGTACAATCTAGTCATCTAATTTAAAGAAAAATAACAAGTCCAAGGAAGACTGTTGTCTTTTTTTGTCTATGACATGTCACAAAGTGCTGGAATTGAGTAATCAAGTTTTGTCTCTTACAGCAACAGAATTACTTGAATGCTATAGGTTACAGCTGGTTGCAGTATTCCTTATTTTTTTATCACCTTCCTTTCATAATGAGGTTTCAGCATATACTAACAGTTAACATTTGGCAAGATACAGCTTTAGAGATTTCCACACATGGACTATTAGCATGGAGCCGAATGTGTCATATAAAATGGGGGTGAGCATCCCACCTTTGCTTGTATGTGTCTGTGTATTTTCTTTCTTTTTCCAGATCGAACACTTAGCCAATTGCTTATTAATCACTGTTACTTATACTGTCTCTACAGTTCTTTCTTGTTCTTGCTCCTTTTCCCCTCCAGCATTTGTCTTCAGTTCCTCACCTCTCATAAAATGCCCTCAGCTGTACCTAGAACCATTTTAGGTAGCTCGGTCTTCTTCTCTCAATACTCATTTCTCTGTGAATGCCTGCACAGCTGACAGCATTAGGAAAGCAGGAAAAGTAAGTACTTTTTATTCTCAAGTATATTAGCATTTTTATTACAAACCTTATTTATTGTCAATCTCAGCACTTAAAGGAAAAGAGCCATTGAACCAAGAACCTAGACTGGGTGGGTGTCATTGGGAAAGTAGCATCTGACTATGGAGAGATTAGTGTAAGGCTCCTTCCTTTCATGTCTACAGACTACTCCAGGAGTCTAGGGCATATGCTGTTTCACCCATCTGTACATGGTACAGAAGGGAGAAAAGGCCACCACCAACCCAACCTCACTGCACAAAATTGTGGGTAGTTAACAGACTGAGAAGACATCTAATTAAATTAGAACTTCAGAAATTAGGATTCAGGTCTTACTCCCAAATCACAACATGAATTCAGAAAGTTTTTCCCTCTGTTTTATCTTGCTGGCTGTGTCCCTTTGGGCAAGTTCTTTTCTTGATCTCTCTCAATGTGAGGTTCACCATTACACTTACAAAATGAGGATAATAATAGCACCTCATAGAGTTTTGGTAAAGATTCAATGAGATAATTTATATGTAGTTTACAGTGGTCATCTCTTAATAAATATAAAAAACATTGCCATTGTGTCCATAACATAGTAATATTATATACTATATACAATTATTAAACTAATGTAGTGTTCACAACTGCTTACCTAGTATCCTAGTATATACAGATAGCTAGGTGAATATCTTATCGGTGAATTTTGAACATTTTAAGCTTTTTCAGTTTAACATTTTATTTTAAGTATATTTTATAGATTATGTATTTACAGTTGTTCCAAGTTTTCCCCATCAACCCAGTACCCCCTTTTCATCCTGCAATACCCGCCTTAGGTCATGTCCACGGGTTGTGCATGTAAGTTCTTTGGCTTCCCCATTTCTAAGCTATTTTTTTAAATATTTTGCATCTCATTTGGGCATAGTACATGGTATATTTCCATGAGAATAAGAGAAATAAATACATATTTATACATAAGCATCATCTCTTTTTTCTTACTAAAGAGATCATAATAGCTAAAAAGCTGCATACCAATAGAAAAATGAAATACTAGGTCCCTGTGAACTTTTCACATGCATTTTGAATTTAAAAACAAAATTCTTCCATTTGAGAATTTGAGAATGTATCTATGGGTATTCTAGACACTTTTTATATATAATTTAAGCTCAGTAATACAACCTATTGATTGTTTGCTTTGGTTTTTCACTATCTGACCAAATAAAGCAGAGACAGATGGCTTTTCTGACTTACACTATTTTAAGCTACAAATATGTTGCCCATTTTTGAGCCTATGTAGTTAATCTAAAATCTGTCACACAATATTCCATATTTTAAGGTGAAGACAGTGTGAATTAAAGATCAGAAGACCCAGGCTCTCATTTTGGCATTAAACATACTATGTGACCTCTTGTGAATCACTTCACCTTGCTGAATCTCAACCTGCTCGTCTATGAGGGAAGTGAGAATAGATCAGGGCTTCTCAATATAATGATATAGGGACTTTGATAAAAGTTAAGAGCCTGATCAGCAGACCTTGGGTGGGACCAGAAATTCTGCATTTCTACCAAGCTCCTAAGTGGTATCGATGCTGCTGGTCTACAGACTACACTTTGGGTAGCAAAAGACTAGATAAATTCTTGAACAAATGGGGTTTCTATAAAATTATTCATAAGAAGGCATGCTGTGATGTCCCCAAAAAGGGGATCAAGGACAAACACTAAAAGATTCTAGCACTTTACAGTTAGCAAAGTGTGTTTGCATTCATTTAGCCATCAAGCAATTCTGAGAGGAATCTAAACTCGGAAAAGGTGAATCCCTGGCTCAAGATCACACATCATATTGTCAATACGTGACAAAGCCCAGGATTAGATGTAGAGCCTCATCCCAACTCGCTGTGCCCCCCTGTCCTCAAGTATCCTACAGTCACCTTTGCATTCAACAGGCCCGCAAATGCATGAAGCCAAAGAAAGCCTCGATGGGGTTTCGTACATAGTTGGGTGTGTTTTTATTTGGAGTTACCTAAGTATTGATGAAATCGAGTGCTTATCTGTTAGATCTAAGATTTCTATTCTCTTTCATATCTTCCCATTATTTTTCTTCTGCATCCCATTCATCAAGTACAGAAAAGTGTCTCAGGCTAGCATGCTCCATTTTCAATTGCTACAGTACATGATGAGTTCTAGATCTTAAAGGCCAAAAAGCATCTATTTGACTAAAGAGCTATAAGGCAGCCATAAAAATTATGGATCACAGAAATAAGCAATTAGTGTTATCTTCAATTGCTTTATTGGCAGTATTCACTCGTTAGAATAGAGGCAGCCGTAAAACAGATTGCAACATACTGTATAACAGCATATGGGATTTTACATTATAATGCTCTTCTCTGCCAAGAAGTCATATTTTCATTTGAATGCATGGAACAGATTATCACAGGGTTTCCAGCATTAGAAGTGGATGACCCTCACTTTTTTTTTTTTTTTTTGTAGTTGTTTTTAAAAGGCAATTCCTGAAGTTAGGAATAAATCAAAGTAAGTGTGATGGTGAATAGGTTGTGTTATATGCTGGCATCCTGAGCCGCTGGAGACTGGGCATGGCATGGCGTTACAGCAGATAATAAAGTCAATCTCTAACATGGTGGCTAGAGGGAGGGTGGAGGGTTTGCCAGTCTTCTGAACCAGCTGGCGTCAGTTCTGAAGGAGGCTGCTCACCCGCCCATCTCATCACGGCTGAAGTGCCACAAAAGGCACCACTAGGACAGGGGATAGGAATAAAACAATAGGAATAATAATACAAAAAAACAGGATTTTTATTTAACATTGGGAGATGTCATCTTGACAGCTACTCTGCCATTTTTACAGAGTGTATGAGCATATTTATATACTACAGATTATATGTATACATATATCTTCAAACACATACCCCAAGCATGTTTCAATAGGCCAACCTCTCAGGAATCACCCACAAGCCTAGGGTTTAAGAGTTTCCCTATCTCCTCATTCATTGTACAAGTTTCAATGCTGCACACCTGGAAATGGGGCTCAATGCCCGCTCTACTGTTTCAACCGTTCAAACTGGAAAAAGAGCAAGGAAAAGCACACCTAACAGATTTTCTCTCCTTCCAAGATCAGCCTGTGATATAGCAAAGTAAAGGCTCTGAAAGGCAAGACTGCAGAAAAGGAAGCTTGTGTAGTATCAAATTAGAAGTCATACTGTTGCACTCACAGTTGATCAAATAAATATTAATCACCAAATGTATTTATGTCACTTCTCACACAATTGCAATATATTTCAAAATTGTTTTTAAATGGTGGATAAAACACACCGGGAGGGCAAAAAAAAAAAAAATAACAAAAAATAACAAAACACCTCCTTTTATAGAACTTTATATAAGAGGGAGCTAGGCACATATGTAGCAATTTACCAGAACAAAGGAATATGTTTGAATTAGTTTCTTTGTGTTTTTTGCAATTTTTTCTGATCTCTTAAAATCCAAATAATTTTATAAAGTCTTTAGAGTCTATGTACAATAAAACCATGCTAAAGGTAAACCTTAATCTTAAGCAATGAACTGGTGTATTCACTTAACTAATTTTTCCAGTCTTATAAAATATTTTAAAATTTTAATTGTAAAAAAATTTAATGTTGGAAAAAGATCATCTTGATCAATTATAAAGGCAGTAATAATGCAAAATAATGTATAACAGAGCTATCTTTCTATGTCCCATAGTTACTGTAACATTTTCACATTCCTCAGTTTAAGAACTTTTCCTTCTCTTTATAAAAAGATTTCGTGAAAAGAGTAATTAAACTAAAAATTAAAGCATTTTGCAACCTAATCCTGCCTATGCTATTTACTAGTCTTTACAGCTTGTGTACAGAAGCATACCTCAGAGAAATTACAGGTATAGTTCCAGAACACTGCAATAAAACAAGTTATAATCATTTTGCTTGTGGAGCGTCTTGCCTTCAATCTATAGAAAACACAACCTCAAAACAAAGTGCAATAAAAGGAGGTATGCCTATATTGGTCTACTGTTTCAATTCTGCTTTAGCTATCATGGATTTATTTGTAAAGTTGCAGAATGACCATAATATCTGTAGCATCCTCCCAAACTGAGCTTGAAAAAAAATTTTTAAGTAGTTTTCAAGTGGTTAGAGAAACTTCTTATGAATGGCTGCCTTGTCTTATTATAGTATGAGGAGAGATGGTAATTCTTCAGGAGTCATTCAAGGGGGCCCCTTTAAAAACTGTAAATGGAAAAAGGGAGAAATTGAGGGTGTTGCACCCATGTGTTACACAGAGTGAAACATCTGCCTTTTGGTTCAATGGGAGTAGTGTCTTCAATAGCCTCCCCACTTTCTTAATTTGGAAGTTCCTGTGGCCCTGGACTTGCCATTGAGGTGACTTTATTATACGTATAAAAATGTTGAGAAGCAGCTGTTCTGTGATTCTATAAGGTAGCAAACTAAAGGGACTACACATTTTTAAAATGTGTGTGTGTGTGTGCATGTGTGTGTGTGTGTGTGTGTGTGTCCCAAAGAGGGTCCCACTGAATCAGATGGCAGTGATACCATAAGCTAATAGAGAAATTATTTTTTTACATATTTATCTTGCCATGTAGTAATGTTACTTAATTCAGCATTGTTCAGAACAAACCAACAGTGAATAGTCTCTTGCTGTATAATGACTAGTTTTTCTTCCCTTTCAAGAGAGTAAAGCATTTAAGGGAAAAAAAAAAAAAAACCCACAAGCATCTCAAATAGCCTCTGCTTTGCTATAAAAATAGACTGTGACGAGAGTAACTCTTCCAATCAATTATGCAGCATGGTTTTAAGTGAGGAAAAATTTCAACATACGTATCACTTCAAAATATATACAGCATATATCTATATGTGCAAACTGCGTAAATTTTGAAGGGCTACGAAGCATATATTTTGCTACAGCAAAGTTCTGACTGTTAAATTGATTGCAACAAAACTATAATTTCTTTTGCTGAAAAGCCCTAGCAATATGAATCTTACTGGGATTATTTAAACTCAGTGGTGTGTGTATACATCTATATGTGTGTGGGTATAAACAACAGGATTTCTACAAATTCTCTTCAGTAGGCTCAGAAGCAACTCCTCTAACTAAAATATTCCTCTGAAATTTTCTCCTTAAAGTCATAATAGTAAATGAACATACTTCCAATTCTACAGTCTACACACGTGGACTCCGAATCTGTTCTGCATAGGGTTGGGTCAAGTCAACGTTGTTCACTTCCTTTATCTACACCCAGGGTTCCTTCATGGCCTCTGCGAGAACACCCCTTCAAACGAATGGTCTGAAATGTTAGCCAGAGCAATGTGACTGAGACGTTTATATACACATACTTTTTTTTCATTTTGGCTGAATTCAGGAATGAGTCTGTGGGCTAAAAGAATCGATCTGTCACAGAGCAACAGATTGCAGTTAGAGACTGCCAACAAATCACAAGCAACAGTAGGTAATGACTAATTGTAACAGGAATGATGGAACAGAGGGTGGGATCGTTTCAGAGAAAGTAACTGAAAAAATGATCTTTCTCGAATGAAATCAAACATTTTCATTTTGGTATTTGTTATTGTTCAACCCAATGCCAAGCACTGCACCTTTACTCTTCTCAATAGTTCCCAGTTATAATGATCAATCTGATAGTTTCTAAAAGCTATGCAGAAAAGAGGCTGTCTTTTCTGTTTATTTCTATTAATGCTATTTGATGATGCACTTTTGAGGTTTCTCAATGAATTATTATTTTAAAACATTCTTTGGAGCTCTATAACCTAAAACTTACAGGAAACCTTAACCATGACTCCCACCTTTAGTAATGGGCATACAACACAATCTTAAGAAAAAACGGGGGTGGATTTATGGAGATGTACAAGGTCCAAGAACTAGCATGGTAAGAACAACCATATCCATCTCCTTTATTGATCTGAATATTGCAGTTTTTAATTATCTATTTAATCTTACTTCCTCAGCTTTTCATGAAATACTTTTTCTAATTATTAACACACACAAATTTGTTTATAGCTGAAAATTAACCTTATAAAACTTTACAAAATTACTCGTAGCTTGAGGTGCTTAAACAAATTAAACTTTTCACTAAGGTTCAAATGCTTTGGGGACACTCTGTACATTTTGCTTCACTGTAAGAAAGTGCAAGATTTTCTCTGTAGTGTAAACACAAACATTTTGTGGCTCTCTGTAGCTATAGAGAATACAGAACTTATTTGGTCAAATATAATATCATATTTTTGTTTAAAGGTCACTTATTTTGTTTAAACTTGAATATTTAATTTCAACCAAAACAGTGTGGCAAGATTGCCCATATATTTATTCTAAAAGTAAAAATAATGATTTCCTGAACCTGAAGCAGTTACCCCAGTCTTTAGGTGATACAATCTATTTTGTCTCACTGATATTTTAATTCTTAAATTTTCTGCTGTCTACAAACACATTGAACATCAGATCCCATGTCTATTTAACATTTGCATCAAATGTTCTTTATCTCATTATTCACAGAAGAAATAAATGAAGAAACCTAAGGATTGCTCTCCTTTTCAGACATCAATAGATGCCCACAAACTTGTTTCTCAAAAACTCAGCTCTTATTCTAGTGGAAAAAAGAAGAGCAGTTTAAGAATGTCAAGTTCAAAAATTGGCCATTAACATGCAAACATGGAAAAGAGAAAGTTTGCAGAAATAAGTATCAAAACCAAATTAGATGGGAAGATGATAAAAAATAATGGTGAACAATGAACTATGGATTGTTGAAGCAATACATGTGAGGAAAGAGAAAACACTAAAAGCAAATAAAACATCACAGGGCAGCAGGAACTTTGTGAGAGAGACCAGGAAAAAAAATACTAAGAGGAAAAATGTGAAACCTTGATCAAGAGAAATCCACTTATACCAGAAACCCATTAAACACTTATAGAAAATCAGAAGTATGTTCAACTAAATTTTAAATAAATTTTCCATTTTGTTCTGATTCTTCAATACTAATAAACAGCCTAGCCTCAATCCTAATTAAATAGGGGTCATAGGCTTGGAATTTCTCATGTTTCAGAGAAGCTTGTATATAACTGTTATGTATCTAAACCATTCTTTGTTTCCTGTGTCAGAATATTTTAGACAAAAACATATATCATCATCTTGATAATTAAAAGTCAAATAAAACTATTTGTATTTATTATAAACCTGTTTGAACCTCCCAAGGGGTGAACTATGGGTGACTTTATGTTCCAGATTTCAACACAAGTGCATCAGTCTTCCATTACCACCTATATCCTTTACATCCCAACACACTGCAAGAGCTTAGCCATTGGACAGTGGTAATCCACTCTGGCCAGCTTTAACATCTCAGTTGATGACAGAGATAGTGATATTAGGAAATACTAGTCCAAAAAGCCAAACACCAGTGTTACAGACAATACCCAATTCACTAGGTACAACAGAAACACTGCCAGTAATTTTCAAGGATTGGTGAAACACCACTTGAGGTGAATTCTCTCACTCATTCAATCATTTGATCATTCATTCATTCATTCAATAACTATTTATCAACACCTACCCACCATGTTCCAGATACCATACAGCCCTATAGCTTTCGTGTCTTAATATCATATCACACACAGAATGGTGAAAATAGCCCAGTTCACAACAATAACAATTATAAAACATGAAATACCACCTCTTTTCCCTAGTTTCTAATTATGCTTGACCTTTCATGCAGGTCCTATCCATAACTATTTGATATATTTTAGTAATTTCAGGTGGATCCTTTTGCTCATACTTTACTACTTCATGAATAGTCATGTTATAAGATACAAGCTTACATAAAGCATTGTTCTTTTAAGCTAACAATATTCCTGGATACAGTTTGCTGTAATGTGAGTGAAATAACCGCACCACAAAAGAAAAGAAAGGCCAGCATTAGGGATAGAGCATGGGCCTGAAATGGGCAAAGGGAGAAACAGGAAACACGGATGGCTTCCCCTACTTCATGATAGTGCCAGCTGCTATCTTCACTTCTGCTCCAGGATACACATGCTAAAATACTTCAAATCTGAGTGAATTGGCATGTCTTTGTCTAGCTCAAGTTGTTGCAAAGTGAGATTCTTCTGTAATTTCATTCTGCAATTTGATGTCTAATCATTTTAATTGTGATTTTATAGATCTCAACAAAATGATGAATTTGAACTTCTGTTTTCTTTCTCCAGACAACTCTTGCAGTGGCAGGCCCACTGCATACCTAGGTACTGCCCTAGGAATGTCCTGCTCTCCATTTTCTCTAGGTCCACTATGATTTTGAGGCATTTTAACCAGAAATACATATTCTATTATACATAGATTCAACTTCATTACATGAATATATGCATATAGCACATATTACCTATACTGTATTAAAACCACTATTCATTTCTCTGCCTCTCTTCCTCTCTTTCTGGAAATAATAAATAAAATCTTATTTTTAAAAACCCACTATTCATACATACACCCACACAAAAAGTTTCCCTCAAATAATTAACTTAAAGCAATCCCAAGAATTTGCTCAGCATTACTATTCCATGTATTAAAGGATATGGGGGGAAAAAAAAAAAAACTAATATATTTTCTAGCCATGATAATTCAACTATCTTATGTAAAGTCTTATGTAAAATAAGAATTAGCATTTAACTGTTTTTTTCCCCTAAAATAAGCTTATTTATAAATGTTAGTAGTTGGTTAAATAATTGTAAAACAAAAAATGACCATTGCTTCGGGAGGCTGATTTAAAAACAAAACAAACAAAACTTCAGATTTAATTACTATAGGCCAAAATTTGAACTTTCCTTTGAGCTATGTAGGTTTAGATAGGATCATGAGCATTTCCTAGGAAAAATTATTCAATCCATTCCCACTTGTTACCCTTCACCAACTCACAATCATAGCCCGTGACTTCAAACCCCAGGGAAAATTGGGTGATGGCTGCTGGGTTGTTACTGTGAGCAATTCTCAAAGGATTCTTATATGTCCCCTTGTTTTTCCAGAGGGGACGATGGCTCATAGCCAAATTCTGTATGCATGTAGTTCCTTGCAGTTCGTACTGCTGCATATCTGACTTCTCTACTCTGAGGGGCTGTCCTTAGCCACTGCGACCTCAGTTTCTGCGACAGTATGACTTTCTGCTGATTTATTAAAAATCTTCCAGTTTATGGCTCCTGTGTACTCTCTGGAGTGTGATCATGTGACCAGTATAATGACAATCTGTCTCCTCGCTAACATTTCTCTACTTTGGTTATTTGTTTGATAAAGTGAGGAGCTTCCCTTTTGTTGCCCTTCATCAGAGCTTAATGTCTTTACTTTGGGATCAATATACTTTATGAATAATTTTATTTCCTTCTATTTTTATGGTCTTTTCTCCTCATTATCATACTGAGTTTATTAGCTGGTGCTGTCAGTATCTTTACCCTGTCATATGTTCCTGAGGTACAGTAAATATCACTTGTGTTGTAATTAATATGCACACCCTCTGCAGTAATTAAAGTACAGACCCCTTCAACCAGCTGAGCTTCCTACACTAATTCCACCT
The DNA here is from genome assembly GCA_004026585.1 of Noctilio leporinus. NCBI lineage: Eukaryota > Metazoa > Chordata > Mammalia > Chiroptera > Noctilionidae > Noctilio > Noctilio leporinus. The sequence goes on along the minus strand of PVIW01001497.1, from coordinate 257,778 downwards.
TATCTTCATAATGAACTTATTGTAATCTAAAACTACTACTGAATATTGTTCAGTGAAGCTAGAAGAATGAAATCTAACTAGATGCAATAATATTTGTGAACATGTTAATATAAAAATGAATTTAATTAGTTTAAATTTAATTAAGTTTCCTGTACAATTAAAAGCCTCCCCTTCCATTTTTTAAAAACTAAGAAATGCCCACATCATTGCCCTTTCAGTTATTCCTACAAAGAAGCAGATCGTACAAATGTTTTTCCCCATTAGATACAGACAGGAAAACCTATGGAAACCAGAAATTGGATAGTGACATAACAGGGAACTAGCTGATTCCCTTAGAGGAATTATGATCTGAAATAGAGGGCTTGTAGAGTTTGGACCATTTAGAATTCTGACCTTTCTAAAAAAGAAAACTCAAGCAAAACAGCTTATCACACCAAACTGTGAATCAAAAAATATGTTTAAAAAATATTTAATACCATGTGTGCATTTCAAGTTGCATTAAGGTATAGTCCATATCTCCAAGGAACTTATAGTTTAATGAAATACATATTTTAATTTAGCAAATTTAGGAAAAAATGTTGACAATGGATATCATAGAATTTCTAAGCAGGATGAAAAAGGAAAAGTCTAGCACTGAGCTTGCACCTTGAGAGACAAGGGGGAGAATTTGCAGCAGGACACTAACTGGTGCTGCACATACTGTTTTGCTGGAGAAGGAAGTCTGTAAATTAGGGGGGAAATACACACACAATACCAAATCAAGATACATAATTGGCACAAAGGAGGAACATGAGAGGAGCAGCATGCACATTTAATATTACATTTATATTGTCAGGAAACATTTCAACAAGGAAAGTGAATGGTGAAAGTGCAGACCCACAATAGGTAGAAAGCTGGCAAGAGCCTGAAAATTGGATGAAGGGTCAGGCATGACCCAACAGTGCCAGTAAGTGGGATTATTTCAAGATTGAAGGAAGCTACCAGTAAGGTAGATCCCTGCTTTTTAATTATTCACAGTAATGACTTGGATCTTGAAATGAAAGAAATCATTTCCAAGATTGTAAGTTGAACTAAATTAGCAGGCAGCACAGTATTGAAGACTCAAACAGTATATATACACACATGTAAATATATCATCTTGAGAATTTAAAAATGGTTAAGTGGTCAAAACACCTGTCAATTAGGACAACACATTTACTCCCACAGTTCTTTTCTTGTTTTCTTTAAAACTACCCCTGTTAATGGGAGATTTGTAAGATGCATCACTAATGGATTACTCAGAAGGAAGTAACCAAGTGATGTCATCCTTGGAATATTAGAATCCAAATTCCACTATCACCTGGCACCTATTCTGGCAACCTCAGAGCAACTGATGGACTTGCTCCCCAAGAAAATCAACACCTCTTTTCCTACTGGACTTGATATGAACTTAATTGGACAAGAATGCAGAAGCATTCAAAGCAGCATCCATGCAATGTCTATAAAATTATCAGTGGTCTCGCTTTTAGTTATGAGATGTCTTTTGCCAACCTTGCCTACCCATACCTCACTTACCACTACCAACACCACACATTGATTCTTTCAATGCCCTGTTTTCTATTCATCCTGAGCCTCTGTTTGAAATTGTACTTTTTTCCTTAATGCATTAAATATGTGTAAGTGTTGGAACCTAGGATGATCTTATGACACTGCCTAATATAATAAAATAAAGTTATATTGTATGTATGTTAGCTGAGTCAGAAGGCAATGAGTTTTAAGTAGAAACCTGATAATTTAGGAAGTTATCCTAAAAAATAAACTTGTGAGAACATGTTGTAACATAAAGCTTCATTGATGAAAATAATATGTTGAGATGTATTTCTAAAGCTTTGCATAACAAATCAAAGGAACTAAAAGAGGCATTTCTAGAAGAGTGCTTACTATATTTTAAGAAAGACTTAAATGTACTTCAAAAGAACACCATGGAGAAAACTGAATGATACTGGTATCAAAAATAAATTACAAAGAAAATCTTGGGCTGTTTTGCTGCTAAAATAAAAACTGAAAAGAAAAAAAAATAAAACAAATGTTGTCCTCTACCTGAGAGTGAATATGTTTGTTAATATTGATCCTGGCCATTAAAAGGGCACCTGTGCAAAAGGAAATCTGATAGGAATGAGCAGAAATCTTAAAAGGTATACTTCTAAAATCCCTGTTTGATAAAGTATTCATTAGGCTATGCCAGGAAAATTTCTGAGTCCAGAATGGCAGCTCATTTTCAGAGAAAGCAAGGAATAAGTGTACAGTGGGTGTTATGTGTGTTTGTTTGTGTGGGTTTGCACACGTGTATATGAGAAAGCAAAATGTCTAACTCAGAAAATTAAGTAATATGAAATTTCCTGCAGTATATTTTTTCAATGTATTAACTGAAAATAGAATCATTTGTCCTGGTTTACATTTCTTCATCCTTAAGCTTTGTATTAGCTCATTGTAGTTCCTGAACCTAATATAGAAGAATAGCCTTAAAGGGCAAGAAAAGTTCTAAAAGTTAGCATCATTGTTACACATGAACCTATCTGCTAATTTTTTAAAATTGTTCATGTGAAAGATAGACATAGCTTAAGAGTAAATATTGTATGACTTGTGATATATTTTGCATACTCGGCCTAGCTTGAGAGCAATACTAATGTTCATGGATTATTGCATAACAAGTTACAGTATACATTTGTAATTCAGTGGGAGCTTTTTTGGAAAACAGATGTACTCTTACTTGCTTAACAGTGAGGTTAGTGGCAAAGTCTAGGAACCTAAGTAAAAGATAGCTGTCAACTCTATACTGGATTTTTGTACCTGTGGTGTGTATGCAGGGGTAAGAGGTCATTTCAAACTTCCCTTGGTGATTCAGCTTTTGGGCTGGATGCGCTCACAACAAAATGTCATCAGGAAGGGTTTCATTGTGACCTGATGGTATCATCTCAAGCCCCTCGGGTCAGTTTATGTACTGGACCATTGATCCCTTAACATTACCCAATTGGAACAAGAATAAAACATGACAACTAAATGATTAATGATCGAAAACAGAACATTCTAGGAAGCTTACATGAAAGACATCCTTTAAGAAAACCCTTGATAGGAAGAGAAAGTTTTAAAATTGGGAAAGCTAAGCTGTTCTCCTTCTACATGTGTGAATATGTATATACATGTGCATATATGTATATAAATCTACTGTATATATTAAACATTTAAAATATATTCTCATTATATATTCTTTAATAATCTAATCCTACTGACTTTTTTATAAAATGCAAATAGCAATATTTACCCTTCTCTTCTTTCCAGAAATGCTGAGGTGAGTTTGAAAATGTAAATAAAATCCTTTATGCTACTAAATATTAGAAATGTTCTAATTTCTTCTGTAGTTATCTCTTTCCTTTGGTTGTAAAAACACTAATTGTATTACCAGATGTAAAGGCAACCCCCAACCCTTCATTTTGCCTTCCTTTTTTACCAGCTTACCAAATGGGATTCTAAAATTACACTTCAATGATTTGCAAAACTCTTCTCTCAAATTAAAGTAGAAATGATTGAAGGCCTTTTTAGCTACACCTGCTCAACCACTAATTTCATGAACAAATGACTAAGAAATTACAATATTCATATAACACTATTGTTGGCAAGCACTAAGAGATGTCTCAGAGTGCCGATAGCATTTATCTCTTATTCCTCCAACTTCATACCTAGCTTCCATTTCAAATAAAGAGTATTACCAGTTGCTCAGTGTCCAGCATATTTGGATGTGAGTACTTAGTCGTGTATTGAGAAATGGTATGGTTATGGGCTAGAAAAATTATCCTCCTGTATGTGTTCAACATTAAGACAGAGAACCGGTCCACTATTACCTGAACTGCCCATGTCACCATCGTACCTGTGAGGATGTGGACCTGCACGGTGAGCTGCGGTGAATCGCAGAGACTACAGCCAGCTTCCAGTGCTTCGAGCCGACTCTTCACTAAGCCGGAAGTTGGCCTAGTATCCGCTGCAGACCCACCAGGAGGAGGACGCTGTGCGCTTCTGCAGAACCGCCAGTGTGGAGCTGCTGGGGCTGCGGCTGCTTCGCAAGCTGAGCACCGCACGCCTCTTCCTGACCCGACTGCAAGCAGTTCTACAGCCTCATTATGCACACTGCGCCTCCCGCTTCCACAGGGACAGCCCCCAGCTTGGCTCGCGGAAGGGGGTGCTCTGCAAGTACACAGCAAAGCCACGTGCCTTGGGCAGGTGGCAAAGTCGCCAGAGTGGACGTGCTTCAAGACCAACAGCCCCGTGAGGGCCCTGAGCGGCGGAGCCCCTGCACAAAGCCTGGTTCAGTGCCTACCACCGGCTGCTCCCGCTGCCATTGTGGTCCACGCTCAGTGAAGCTTCATGGCCTTTGGCACTGTCACGGCATTGGCCTCTTGGACTACGAGCGCAAGAGTTCCGTGCTGACCAAGGGCACTCTTCATCCCAATGACTCCCCGCTACAGAGGGCCACTCTCCTGGATAAACTCATTCGCTCTCTCACACATCTACAAAAGGCAAGTCTTGGGCAAGAAGCAGGCTGCTAATGCCAACAGCAAGTTGCAGGGTGCCCCGTGCAACCAATGGAGCAGGCCTACCCCCAGGACACATGGGCAACACCTGTGCAGCACGGCAGGCACCGGCGCCGCCTCCACTTCGCTGACACGTGGTTTGGAGAAGTGGCCCACTTTGGACCTACCAGGCGGCTCCACCTGAGGCTCCATTGCTCTTGTACACACAGGAGGTGAGGGAGGCAAGAAGCAGCCAGAGTCACTGGAGGACTCGGCAGTGCAGAGCAAAAGGGGACCTAGCCGACTCTCCGCTGTGCTTCCGGTCCGCCTGGCTAGATTGCACGTGTTCAACCTCGGGCGGCAGAACCTGGGTTCCGCCTTGACAGACTCCTCTTGTTCGACCACTTGCGGCGGGAGCTGCATGAAGTCTCGCGGGACTTGGCACCAGACAAGCCTGGCGGCCACGCCTCACCCATCTAGCTGTTCCAGGTGTTTCCATTGTCAGAGGTGAGCAACAAGACCAAGGCCACAAGGTGGCCATGAAGGATGTTCTGTGCGTAAGGGGGCACTGGCCATGTGTGCTAGCGTGTCCTGTGAGGGTTATGCTGAAACCTGCTTGTCCTCTCACCAGTCAGGGCAATGTCCATGTCTTCTTGGTGCCTAGTCTGGGACCCCAGGTATACTACTTCAGTATCCAGAAGGAGGACATCAACTGGAAGTTTTTTCCACAATTGCTCCATCAAAGCTTGAACACTTTTTCCTTAGTTGACCTGGTGATGCTGTGGGTGCCTGCTTCAGGCTCCTGGAGTCACCCAAGATGAGCCAGGCTAAATGTGACCCTAGGAATTGTCCTGCCCCATGGTGCTGTGATGGAAGCCCTGATCTTGCCCATAGTGAGGGAGTTGACACCCAGAGTCACCCAAGGCCATGCTGGACATGGCAAGGGAGAGAAGGATCAATGTGTGGTTGCCTTTCACCTGCCTCCAGCTACAGACCTGACTGGAGACCTGGCTTGCAACCTGGTTATATGCCCTAGCTGGGAATTGAACCAACAATCTTGGGTTCACAGGCTGGCACCTTATCCGCTGAGCCACCAGCCAGGGCAGATTTCCTAGGCTCTTATGAAGAACCCGAGGAACCTGGAGGAGGAGGGTGTTCAAGGCTGTGCCATCCTGTGCATGAGTGCACATATGTGACTGGAAGCTTTGCAGAGCACCCGGGTTAGGCTTGGTCAGATATCTCTATGTGTGTATGTATGCGTGTGTGTGTATGTATGTTTCCTTGTTGATTGTACCTTGGGGTTTTTTTTTCCTGTCACTTTTGTTGAAATTAGTAGTTCTAATAATTAAAATATTGACTTTCAAAATTGAAAATCAAAGCACTTAATATTTCTTAAAGGGACAAAGAAAGATAGTACCAATAGAATGAGCCAGAACAAATATTTTAATTATAATTCTATTTTTACACAATTCTCTATATCCAGCATTGCTACCTAGAATGTTGTTGAAGCCATGGGAAAAGAATCAGATATTTATTTTTAGCTAAAACTTTATGGAGTTTATTCCTAAATTTCATAAGATATAAAATAACCTTTGTGCCTTTGAGAAAATGTCTGACCTCAGACAAAAAATATAAGTTGTGAACTTTTTAAATGGCCATGCCTCATAAAGTAGAACAAAGGGAAAGAGTTATTGAGATAAGTAAAATAAAGCAAGAAATACTGAAGAAAATGAGAAAAATATTTTTCCCAGGTCTGAATGTAGCAGCTCAGAATGCATGAAGGAAATGAATGAACTGGAAAAGTATTTGCAGCCCAAAAGATAGATGCTGAGCTATTATTTCTTGTGATGCTAAGAGATATTTATAACAACAACAACAAAACTCTTGAAAATAAAATCAGCATCCAGTTTCTTAGCAACAGACAACCTTCAGATTCTACTAGCAATATTATATCTTAAATGCTAGGGCATGTTTAAATAGTTTAATAATGACTTACATAAAAATTTGTGTTTTATTTATGAGCTATCTACATTCAGATATTATTTTCAGAATATTTCCTTATATAAGCTTCTTTTCCCATATCAGCAATATTAAAGGTAAACTTAGAGCAAAAGATATCTCCTTTTAGAACTGCTTCCCTTTTCTAAAACTAATCAAATCATAATTTACAAAAACCTTCAAGTTTTAAGTGTGATACTTAATTTTTTAATAGTAAATGTTAAAAGTAGGATTTTCAGCAGTCAAATTTTTATAATCAAAGGAATATTATGGATGCCACCTTGAAAACGTGTTCTTACATTTCTCATTTTAAAAAATAATAGTTTCCATATAGCACTTGACATTTCCCTTTGTGCCATGTAAGTTTCAGAAATCAGAAGACATTACTAAAATATTTGTTGTTTCACATTTTCTGCTAAATGGCTTTCGTGGTCACATAGGCCGAAGACAATTGCCACTATGCCTTCTTTCATTCATTAGTGGTATGGCAGTCTACACTGTTAGCTTTCAATGTTTCTGCTCTATTTTGGTATATATACAAAGAGAAGGAGGTGAATTATGCTCCTCTGGTGCACCAAGCAATATCATATTGGTCTAAAATGTTTTGTGTGTCTTACAAAGGTCTTGGGATTAAGAGATTCCTGCAAATGAAATAAAACCAAATCCATTTATTTGTAATCCTCATGCAGCTAAAATCAAATTTGAGGCAAAATTTTTGCCAAATAAAATTTTGCCTTCTATGCTCTATCAAAGAAATTTATTAACAAGTGAAAACTTAATCGTACATGTGGAAAGTGTTTTTTCTTGGTTTGCTTTTGTGTATGTGCATTTTTCTTTTTTTTCTTCTTCAGTTTGTTTGTTCTTTGTTATATGATGCCCATCAATTGATTTTATAGATTAAGTTTTATCACAGTAATGATTTTACTAGACAGGTTGTTTTATTTACAGATGTTGAGCACACTGCCTTATGGGCAGAGCCTAAATGGGGACTTTACATGTTGAAATATATAAATTTAGGAGAAACAGTATACAAAACTGAGTAGAAGTTGAGGGGCTCGTAAATAAATTGTACTGCCTTCTGATTCCAAATCTACTAAACTTGTAAAGATTTTATGACTTACTCATTTGCAAAATAAAGGCAGAAAGGAATGTTATGTAAGAATGTTATTACATTACATATCTTAAAAACTAACATTGAATTTATTATGGTGATTTTATTTTTCACAGGTAACCACAACAACACTCCCTCCCATATCCTCTTCTTAGATGTGACTTTGACACTGCTCCCATCAAGACATAAGGTATGTGGGTCCTCCCTTTAAAATTGGCCAGCTTTGTGACTACTTTGACTAAGAGAGATTGACAGATGTAAAGCTATTGACTTTTTTTCACTACGTCATTAAAGGTCATGAAACTTCTGCTTTGTTAACTAAAATTACTGGGTTGGCCAAAAAATCCATTTAGGTTTTTTTTTGGGGGGGGTTCCATAAAATAAAAGACACATTTTTAATGTTCACCAATAACTATTGATTTGGGTATTTTGAGTATGTTGGCTATCTTCCTCCCACATGGTATAGCATTGATTGATCTTAATTAATGTCTCAATTTGATTGCTATTAACTTCAACTGGTCTACCTGACTGTCCAGCAAGAAATCTCCATCACAAACTTAACAAACTTCTTTTGACACATATGATCAGTCACAGCACATTCTTCATACATTGCACAAATCTTTTCTTGTGTTTCAGTTGTGTGTTTACCTTTCTTGAAATAATAAAATATAATATGCTGAAAATATTTCATATTTTCTTCCACCTTTCATAGTAAAATGGCCTCACAAAAATTTACCAGTTTTGATTTTTTTTAAATGCATGTTGATAATGACAGCTGTCACAGTACAATCTAATGAAATTGTTTCAAATGAAGTTAAAGACAGGTACTACTAGAGCCATCTTGCAGAAAAAAAAAACAAACTTGTTGGTCAACCCAATACTCGTTCTTAGAAGTTTTTACAAAGCCCAGTTACACAGAGGCCACTCTGCTGTAAGGAAGCCTAAACTCACTCAAAGTAGAAATCACATTAAGGCTGTGAGATGGTAGGAAGAGAAGGAGGTCCAGGCAGCTCTGAGCTGCTTGAGACTCCCATTGCTCTAGGGTTAGTAGTAGCTTTAACCACCACCTGATTTCAACCCCCAGACAGACTCTGAGCCCCAACTGCCAGCTGAACCCCTTCCAAATTTCAACCCACCGAGACCATGAGAAAAATAAAACAATAGTTTTGTTAAATCCCAAAGTTTGGGGAAATTTCTGTATAGATCATTCATTTATTAAATATTTGTTGAATGGCCACTCTGGGCTGGATCATATCCTGAGTACTGAATCCTACTAAGATTTCTTCCCTCTTGAAGTTTAGAAGTTTACTAATCCCTTCATCCTCTGTGCTCTCATGGCTCTTTAAGATGGTAAAGCAGCACTTACTATTTTTTTTTTTATCCATATTATATAAGTTGTATACATGTTTGGTTATAAACTCCTAACTTCAGGATCTCAGTTAATTCTGTTTTCCTCTGTAGTGTCTATAGTGCACAGAAATGTTTAGCAATTGATAAAAAAAGCAGTATCTGGAAAAGGAAATTTAGTGGGAGGGAATGACACCATTATCACCCATGGTACAAATTAAAAACTAGAAGAGATTTTATTTAATACCTGGCTTCTTTAATGTAGCTTAAGTTTTCAACTGGAGGAAAAAAAGTATCTTTTAAAATATTTGAATATGTGATCATTGATATTAAGCTACTTATTGCAGCAGTCAAAAAAGAATTTTACAAATATCCTAGTCATATAAATATATGACTAGTATATATTTGTAATATATACTTCTATATATAAACTTGTATATATAACTTGTAATATAAACAAGTTTTATATTACAATAGCTACCCCTAAACTTGTTTTGTTTTGTCAAATGGTCAGTTCCTATAGCTATGGATAATTTTGTTGCAATTGCAACTTAAAACTGAAGTGGACCCTGAATGTGATAAATTGTCCAGACCTCCAGTAACAATCTGCCTTCCTACCACTAGTCTATGCTGTTGCACTAAGTACCAAAAATGCTCATTCAGTGCCTATAGGCATATTGAAAGCATCACTTCTAAGAATTTTAGCTCAGAGAGAAAAAAGTAAAATGCCTAATTGTTGCTCAGATTTGAAGCAAACAATTTAAAATATATATATATTTAAAAGCTTCATCAATCCCAAAAGAAAATTCAGAGAAATCTTTTTTAAATCCCCCTTTCTAATTTTGAATAGAAGTAATCCAATCCTCATAGTTATGCATTCTTAAAATTTTCTACTTATGTGCATTTCTCCTACCTTCAGCCCCAGTTTGATCTACATTTAATGATAAAATGAGTTTCCAAATCCTATGAATCCTACTGCAGCATGGTTTTCTCTACCTAACCCATTTCCCCCTTTCTATTAATATAGCTTAAAAACCTTCATGTCTAGAAATTAAACAACAGTATAGGAAAACATTTATTGAGGTCTTAACTGTTTGAAGCCCTGTGTTAAGGGCTTCATATATGCTACGCTATTTAAACTTCACACTTAACATGATGAACTAGATTCTAAAATTATTCCTGTTTTATAGATGAGTAAACCCTGAAGTACTTGCAAAACTAAGAAATTTGCCCAAGATCATGGTTAGATTAGAGGTGGAATCAGCATGCAAATTAGAAACCCTGAGCCCAATACTCTGTTCTACTTTTCTAACTCATAGCTGGAAAGAACCTCAAAATCTAGTTCACTCCCTGTTTGATACTTTCTTCTTCTTTAACATTTCTTCAACATTGTCATTAGCCTATGGTTGAGCCTCTCCAATGGCTGTCATCATGATCTCTTATCTCTCCGACTCCAACTCAACCTCTGCTCCACCCCAGGTTAATTGTTATGAAAGTTTTTTGTCATAATTTCCCCTCTGTTCAAATACATTTCTAAATAAAGCAACTAGGACCACCTAATATCCTCAACTCCCTCTAAATGTAGCTATTCGCACTCCTCAATTCGCAACTTGCATCCAGAATTCCACTTCTTTAGTTGTCTACTTAGAGAGCAAATGCTATTTCTTTCCTCCTAGCATATAGTCTTCATTGATTATCTCAACATACCCATATTCTTCTTACCCATCAAGAGCCTCTTAAAATTGACACAACATTTGCCACATACTATTTTCTACAATGTATTATAATTATGTGTCTGGCAAAATTCAGGAAGCAGCAACTATGATTTTGCCTATCCTCTTGACTAATCTATAAATTTTTTTAACTTGTCACAATTTTGTCCCAATGACCCTCTAAGAAAGTTGGTGTTTTATATAAAATGTGATCAAGAACTATTTGAGGGATGCATGCATGCATGGATAGATGATGAAAGCATACAAATAAATGAGTCCCATTGTTTCTACATATATTAGTAATGCCTCAAAATGTTTGAATTCAAATGATCAGCTCTTAATGAACACTTTAGAAGCCTTCACCTATTATATTGTTAAAAATTCAACCAAGTTTTGTCAAACTGCACTCAATAGTTTTTAACTAATTGAACCAAATATTTATTTGATCAGATTTAAAAACTAGTTATTCAAAATGGTTTTTAATAAAACCATACTTAATGAAATTTGTTGCTTGAACTCATTTGATTTGGTATAAACCTTGATCTTATAAACCTTAGACTGTCATTTGTATGATGCAATATTTTAGAAAACATTTTTTACATATATAGAATGCACATCTATTATTATAACCAAAATACCAAGGGTGAACTGAAGATCATCAAAGATCATACCTAATGGCCAAGAGGAAAAAAAAGTATTCATTCTTGCTATAATTTATGGTGATTTGCATATGTAAAGAAAAATAGCCCATAGAAACAGTCAATATGAGTGTTAGTGTTTTCTTTCTTAAAAAGAGTAAAAATAGTAATGGGGGAAAAGCAGACTATTGGTTAATTCATGATAAAAAAAAAAAATTAAGATTCCAAACTGAAATATTTGAGAAATAATTAGCCTTTGGTAAAACTCACTGTCAGGTGGAAATTCATTTTTAATCATGAAATATATTTTTCCTGAGCTATTTTAGCTTTGTTTTAATTTGCTATTTAGCAGTACCCTGAAATATTAATAATTTGTTTAATAAATTTCTTCTAACTCTTAATAGATTTTTAATGAAGAAATCTATCTTAGAGATCTCAGTGAGAATTGATATTATATACTTTCTGAAAGTGTTAAATTATTGACCTCCTGAATAGTTTCATTTAAACTTCTATTCTTGCTTGCCATCATCTATGTTCAGATCTTCTTAGAAGCTTTGTGAAATGTAAAAATTATTCATCCAATAAACCATCATTGCTGATATTCTAGAAATAAGAAGGAAAACATTTTATCCCTAGGGTCAATTTACAAAAACTAAAGAGCTTTATTTCAGATTATAATGTTAAATCTTTTATAATTAGCCTGGTGTATAAAATAAGCCCATAGTATTGTAGTTAAATCCTTGGATGAGGGTAGAAGAAAACAGCCCCATCGGGGACCATCTCTGTTTTCCACAAAATAAGCACCTAGCTATGCATGAGCAGTTGCGTAAATGTCAGGGCCCCCGCAGTTCCAGATAAATCCCTTTCCTCCACCCCGATTTTCAGCACACAGGAAGGTCAGCTCTGGCGTTTGACAGGGTCTAGGTGCATTCTACAAGAATTGCTGGGATGCTGGCTTCCCTGTTTTCTTCTGTCCTGGATTGTGACAATAAAACACAGTGCTCAGCTCCAGAAATAGGTACATTTGTAGAGAAAGGATATTTGTGGCACTTTTATACCCTAATTCATTCATGCCCCTGGGAGAAATTTAAACAGGGGATTATTCCTGTAGATTTTGGAGACAAAATGGCTAGTGAAAAGCCTGAGGGTTTTGCAATCAATCAGACCTCAATTTTGGACTGGCTACTTTGTTTACTAACTATTTGACTTTTGATGATTTGTTTAACCTCTCTGAGTCTGTCTTGTTATAATATTACCAAACTTATAGATGGGAGAAGGAGGTGAAGATGAAATAAGGTAGAGCATATACGATTTAACCTTTCTTTTTACTAAACCAAACACATTAAAAAAAAAAAAAAAACAACCGGTTGAGCCCTGGCTGGTGGCATAGTGGATAAGGTGTGGGCCTGAGAACCCAAAGTTCGCTGGTTTGGTTCCCAGCCAGGGCACATAACCAGGTCTCCAGCCAGGTCCGTAGCTGGAGGCAGGTGAAAGGTAACCATACCTGTCTCTGTCCCTCTCTGCCACTCTCCCTTTCTCTGTCTCTAAAAATAATGCATAAAATCTTTTAAAAAATGAAAATGAAAAAAAAAAACAGATTTGGGGATATTTATCTGCAAAGATTTTACTGATGCACATGGAGAGTGGACTGGAATGTGAATGTACAAACAGTGACGACTTTACTGTACTAGTCAGAGAGGGTGGTAGGCAACACTGAGTGAGCATGTGTACTGTATGGCCATCACATTCAAAATGACTGAGCGAGTAGAGTAATGAATCTGCATCAAATTTTGCACTATGCTTGAACATTACTCTGAAGAAACTATTTGGATGATTCAGAAGAACTGCAGCTGTTGTGACTGGCAACTTCATCACAACAGCACAACCTGGCTCGTGCCTCATGGCTCATACAGAGTTTTTTCATTAAACATCAAATCACCCAGGTGACTCATCTCCCCTACAGCCCAGATTTGGTGTCCTATAACTTCTGGCTTTTCCTAAAATTAAAGTCATCTTTGAAAAGAAAGAGATTTCAAACCATCAATGAGATCCAGGAAAATGTGACTGAATAGCTGACGGCAATTGGGAGAACTTTGTGAGGTCCCAAAGTGCCTGCTTTGAAGGGGACTGAGGCATCATTTGCCCTATATAAGGTGGTTATTGATTCGTGTACCTTCTTTAGTAAATGTTTCTAATTTTTATATTACATGGCTGGATACCTTCTGGACAAACCTCATATACCTGCTCTCCTAGAGGAGTGTCTGGCACATAACAGGCCCTTTGTAAATATTTGCTGAATATATGAACAAATTAAGATAAGGAGTTTTACAAGGATCTAAAAAGGCTGGATTTAGCCCTGACTGGTATGGCTCAGTGGGTTGGGCTTTGTCTCACAGAGTGAAGAGTCATCAGTTCAATTCCCAATTGGGGCACATGCCTGGGTTGCAGACCAGATCCCAAGTTGGAAGTTTGTAAGAGGCAACCAATTGCTGCACACATCAATGTTTCTTCTCCTCTCTTTCTCCCTACCTTCCCCCTCTCTAAAGAAAAATAAAATCTTTTAAAAGGCTGAATTTATATTAAAAATAAGGAGAAGACTATGCAGGTATTATTTATTAATAATGTCTATTATTAATTGATTTAACCATCAAATATTTTCAATCAAATTTTCAGTCAAGTGTTAATTTGCTAGTTATATAAAGAAGGAATAAGGATGAGACTGGCAAAAGAGATAGTCTGAGTTTTGTGTGAAAAAAAAAAAACACTACAATGGGATTGGGTCTATCTATAGTAAACAAAATATGTAACCTAAAGAATTAAGACATCTCATCTGGGATTATACTTAAAGTTAAAGGATATGGTCAACATGGAGCCAGAAGACTCATAGGGAAACATGTGTACATACAAAGTCCTATTTGTTGCCTAGGGCTTGGGTTAGAGTCCATCAGAGGGATAATAAGCTAGGACATCTTGTATGAGTCATAACTTTTTCAACACGAAAGACTAAAGCTTGAAGACGGAGTGAACTAATGAACCAGACTAGGAGGGGTGCAGATATGGAGGAAAAAAGAAGCCCCTATGTTCAGGAGCGATGCCCAGTCTAGACCTCCTTAGACCAATCCTGGTGATAATGAGGAGGTCTCATTTGAGGTACACCAGGATATTTTAAGTGTTCTTTATGGTTCAATTGGATATTAGTAATCTGACTAAAGAGCAGTGGCTTTTGTTACAGTAATATTTTATAGTAGCCAAGTAGCTTCTGGTATACTGAAAATGTCATAGAAAAAAATTCAGTCTCACAAATTTCTTAGAATGAGAGTTAAGGGTTGGGGGAAGGATGCGTTTACCCATAGGGACATTGTAAGATCATCTTGAAGTGGCCAGAACATACTGTGTTTGGGTTAGGGTTAGGGAGATCTGGGATTCAGTCGTGGCCCTACCATTCATTTCCAGTTATGCGACCTTAGGTGAGGCATTGAGCCTCATGAGTTCTAAAAACTCAATTGGTTGAAAATAGATATTTTGTAGAAATTATATGTAGGTTAAGTGCCTTATCTATAAAAGTGTTCAAGGTATTGCCTCCCACATAATGTGCATTTAAAAAGGTTTTTCCAAATATTTTATTGTCCAAAGATTATATCACCAAATTATTTTATTTGACAAAACAAGGACAAGATGTTTATATCTCTTTTTTTCCATTTTGGTGAAACTGTATCTGCCCACAAAATTGCAAGGAACTAAAGTTGAACAAGGATAACAGTTTGGTGGACTAACTACATATCTCCCTGACCTCACATTGGGCCGTCACTTTTGATCGTATTATATATGCACCCAAATGTTTCCAAAACTTTAGATGCAGTGAAACTTGACTATGCTGTCTAGTGTTTTTGCCTGCTTGGAATATGTTTATTCTGATAAAAAGAAATTAGTATAAAATATTATCAGAAGTTGTACCTACTTTTTAAACTTTATTGTACATCGTATTTTAGTTTAAAGATAAAAGTCCCTTTTAATGATGCTTAATAATATTTATATGTGAATATGTAATAAAGCATTAGTTGAATGAGTCATGTTAAAAAGTAACCACAAAAAGAGATACTGGTTTTCCTATGTAAATGCTAGCAAAAATAGTTAATGTCAATGTACTTTTCTCAGTCTTACATCAAACACACAATTGTTTAATCATTCTAGGTACATCTAATACATTAAAAATACAATAACTCCAACTTTTAAAAGTCCATTTTATTGACTATTAATGTTTTAAAACTTCAAGAATATTTGCTTCTGGAAATGAGCATCCTCAGAGTTGGATTGAATACATGTGTACAATGAAATACATGTGTACTAGCTACAGTTGTATGTATTAAACATGAGACTCTGAGCTCAGAAACCCATCCCAACATTTACTGTTTGGCTTAAGTTCCACATCTGAAAAAATGGAAATAATCTCATAAAAATGCAACATAGGTTGTACCAAGGGCTTTAGCCCAGGCCATAGCACATAATAAGGTTTCAGTGAATGTTAGCTCTACTAATAGTAGCAATAACTGGACTGTATCCCAATTCTTTTTGTCTTGCCTATAAGATTTAAAAATAATTTAAACTGTATCAGGAACCTAGACCTGGCCTAAAATATCACATTATATTTCATTATAAATGAACTCTGCTTTGAGTCTTTTATAGATTTATTGTCACACTTGGCTTCAGCCTGGTACCTTATCTCCTTAGGTAAAACTGCTTCTTCATCCAAATGTCTGAAAAGATGCCAAATGACTCAGATAAAACTTCTCATTTAAGGTCATTTTAATTACAGCAGCAATAACAGATGTATATATGTTCATTAATAAAAGTATAATTTGTAGTTGTGTCCCTGTGAAAGCTAAGCCAGAAAATTATAGATTATATTAAGACACGAAAAGAGACACTACTGTCTAAGTCAGATGCTCTATTATTAAAAAATGTCATCCCTTATGAATTTCATAAATAGCAAACCCAGGAACAGAGTAACCATTTTAAAAAGTCTGGAGGGGATTCCATAACAACATTTAAATGCATTACTACTCAAACAATTTGATTGGATTATAAAATATTTAAAGCTGCAGCTGTAGTTGTGTTTACTGTTGATTATTT
Source organism: Noctilio leporinus (assembly GCA_004026585.1). NCBI lineage: Eukaryota > Metazoa > Chordata > Mammalia > Chiroptera > Noctilionidae > Noctilio > Noctilio leporinus. The sequence goes on along the minus strand of PVIW01001497.1, from coordinate 241,298 downwards.
TGATATCAAGATCTTCATACATACAAAAAATTACAAGTTTACAGAAGTATTTATATTGCACTGACAAGTAACTGCTCTATGAAATGAACTGTACATAATATATATTTAAATAAAAAGGGCAAAACTTAAAATAGCAAAATAGAATCATAGTTCTTTAAGTTCTGTCTCCAAATAGGACTCGTTAGTGCAGAACCAAAAAGACCAAATACACATTCCAGTTTAAAATCATATTAACCAAACAAAATACATTAATGTGAATTGTGGTTATCATGAATCTTTATAGTGACTCACCACGCATAGTTCTACAGAAATCTAACAGCACTTTGAAAATATGAAAACATTTATAACCTTACAACTATAAAGTAATAATTCTATGGAATATTATTTGGTTTCTAAAGATCAGGCCCAGGATTACCTAAGGTGAACTTGACTTCAAGGTGGCAAGTTTCACCAGCATATACTATTATTACATATTTACATAATCCCAGTGAATAAACTAAACAAAGTAAAGAGACAAGAAATGTATACATATGTGCTCCATAGGATGGTAAAATTATATGGAAAAAAGAGAATGCAGTTGAAATTATTTCTGCTGCACCCAATTTGACTTCTTTTCCAAGACAGAAAAAGGGACGATGCTCAAATATCCTGAAGAACAATTTCCGCCAGTTTCTGACGGAAATTTACCATATAGTCATTTGTGACAAGCTCTCCTTTTTATAGGAAGCTAAAAGTTCATTGATGACTCACACCACTAACAAGACAAACCATTAAATGAGGAAATCCCTCCAATGTAAGGTTTCAATCTTAAAATCAACTCCCAAAGAACCATAATCCTATAAGCACCTGATTTTAATTCCAGGTTACCCTTCCTATACAATCTGAATACTCACTATATCAAACCACCCTCCTTAGCCCAATGCCAATGATAATATTAAAGTACTTTTTGCATTTATAATATTAATGCTCAAAAATTTTTTTTAAAGAAAGAAGAACTTCTGTGGTCACTATTCCTATTTGACAAATAAAAAAAGGAACTGGTAATTGGCTAATTAAGTATCTTGCCCATGGTGGCACAGCTCACAAGTGAGGAAGCCTTAGACTATGTATTTTACTGTATCTGAGTAGGGTAGAGCTATTTGCCAAAGTAGAAAATGACTCTCAGGCTTTGAAGCTGAACAGATGCAAGTTCAAATCCTAGCTCTGTCACTTGGGGAAGTCACTTGAATTCTCTGAGCTTCTCTTTTCTCATTTGTATAATAAGGATCAGAGTAGTACCTGCTTCATAAGGCTGCTCAAAGAATCAAAGGAACTAATGCTTGTAAAGTATTGTTTTAGGAAACTAAGTAAGTGAGAAGGTGAAATAAGCATAGGCACTCTTGGTTTTCATGTGTAGACTCTCCAGGGCACATGCCACCAGTTGGTGAGTCTTTACATCCTAATTAGGGATATAACTATTATCTACTAAAATTCAGTTAGGTTCATTTATGCCTTAATGTTGATGAGTAATCCATTACCTAGGTGGATGAGATAAAGAAATCAGAGCGAATTGGTTGAAATATTGGTTGAAAGAAAACGATGTGCAGAGAAAAGAGAAAGGCAAAGGGATGTTAGTACAGATCCCACTTCCTCTTTCACTAGATCAGCTTCCACTTTCTAGCTTTTAGTTTCTCCTTTTCTACTTCTATGATGATTCCTTGTAGGATAAATGAAAGTAGCTCAGGCTATGAATTCAGTAACTCAAGTTAAAGACCATTTATTCATAGGGTAATATCTCAATTAATATTACCTAACCTTAATATATTTATCTGCAGACCAAAGATAATAATACCTGCCTATGTGCATTATTATGCATATAAGAACAATTTATTATATATGTGTATATGTGTGCACATTTGTTATCTCAAATTGGTCATTTTAGTTGTGCATTATGGAATTTTAGGTGGATTCCTGTCTTAGACCTATTCACACTACAGTTTTCAGAATCCTTGAACATTTCATTTTGGATAATGATAATCTAGATATTTCAAACTACTCCAGGTTGGCATACTAAATTTCTTCACATTATTTTCACATTATCTTTTTGAAAAAAAATAGAATTTTGATATATCTTAAGTGTCTAGGAAAAAATGTTTTGAATATTTTGGATGTATAAACACACAATTTATATTTTATGTGCAATCTTAAAATACAGATATCATATGATAAACCATTTCTGTAAATAGTGAGACTAACATATGAATCACACATGAAGAGTAATCAGACCTGGTAGCTGCCCTGTATATTAATGATCCAGAAGACAAAGGTAGACAGATATAATTTGGTGAAGTTGGTAATTTCAGAGGTAAATGTAGACTTTGAGCTCTATTAACCAAAGTTGAAAGTTAGACCACCAGATTTCAACTACCCAGAAGTAATTAATTCCAGCATGTGAAGCTTAATTAAGGAAAAACAAAATATATTGCAAATTGTCGAAAAGCAAAGCCACCAACTGATGACACAGGACTATTTAAATATATTAAAGAAATGGTGCAGTATGTTAAGCATGTAATTCCGCCAAAATTCTCCCAGCTTTATTTTGTCTTCCTTTCCGTATCCTTGGCTCTCAAAAATTTGCTCTCAGTTCTTTGGCAAAAGAGACTGGAAGAGACCAGAAGGAGGAGAGGGGGAGTGGACAGCTCATGCTAATGCCACTCTTGATTTCATATTTTTGTTAAGAAATCCTACTTTGTGCATATAAAATATAGTTCATTTCTTATCCTGAGAGTTACCCTGGCATATGGCTCAATTGGAAACATCAAGGTTTTCAGTACTTTTTTAAATGGCTTGCCTCTTTTGCAGACTTTCCTTCAGATGTATTGTCAATGCCACTTTTAGAGTCTATCACCCATATATTGGTAAAAATCTTTTCATTTCCTGGCAGAGAAGGTCCTGACCATGATGGCAGGCAAGTAGTGAGTGAATAGAGCGAGTCTGCGAGTAACCATGAAAGCATCTATCTAAGCAGTTTCTTTTTCAGCTATGATCGATCACATGTTCTTGGACATTTTTTGTAATGTAAAGGAGGTGTGCTTTAGACCAGAGGAAATTTTTTTTTTTTGACTTTTTTCTCTTTTGGTTAAGTTAAATAATCCAAAGGCATCTCTTGAACTCTGTTATCATCTTCTGAGGCCTATATGCTTAATTCGAGTTCCATGAATGAGTTAAATCCAATCCTGACTCTTCTTGGTAAAATACAATGCCAAGTAACTGGTCTGCAAGAACATTACTATTTATCTGGGGCTTTTCAAAATCTCTGTTGAGCTGCTGTGGTAACAACATGATTAAAATAGCCAATTCTGTAAAGTCGAATGTGGACTGCAAGAAATAATACCTAGTTACCAATCTGGGATGAAGTATTTGGTTTTAAAATCTGAAAATACCTACCTAATTTCATTCATTATGACTGCTGTGCATTGGTCTGTAAGAAATACTGGCTAGAGCCAATTGAATGCATAGATTTATTGAATAATGGTAAATCCTTCCCAAAGAAAGAAAGATAGCTTAAAAGTATGTATCAGATAAGGAAGTTTTAAATATGAAATAAAAGGTAAAGGTAAAAGAAAGCTGGAAAAGCTAGGTAATTTGTTTTTTAAATTATTTTTTTCTTAAATAGGCATAAAATAATAAAAATATTATTTGTTTGCAGTGCTAAAAAAGGTTTCAAGAACACTTCCTAACAGTAACTTTCAACTTCTAGGTGGCTGTAACTTCTGAGGCCTGAGGCAATTGTCAGTCACTTTTTCAAAATGGAGAATACACTAAGAGTTTTAAGAATGTACACCTACTTTAGTTCAATATGTATAGGCTAAAACTAAATGTTATTTGTAAACAATGCACATGGAACTTCGTGTTATAAAAGAATTACAAGTAATAAAAATTCATTCACATTTAAAAACATACAAATGTATATATCCAGACATTTTGAAGGACTGTGCAAGGTTATATTTTTCTTAGCACACTCTTCATCTATTTTTCATTTTTCTTACCTGGCAGGCAGCTAGGGGCTATGGAGTCAAATAATGAAGTTGTCTTTCATTTGGATACAGGGTATTAATGGCAAAACACTAATCCATTAATCAACTTAAAACAAGTCAGTAAATTTTTAAAAAATCAGTATCTCCTTTAGTAATAGAGATCACATGCCTCTTAAAAAGGATCCATTATCTCCATGGGTTTCTCGGCTGAAGTTAAAAATCTAAAAATGATTTTCAATCCTCATTAATATGCAAAAATATTCAAATTAGATAGTAATTAACCATCTACTCAGTAGAAAACCTTTTCATGTTAATTTATGATAAACTCTGTTGCTGCTTTGATTGAGATTGATTTTTGGTGTTGAGATCTATCCTGAATACAAAAAAGCACCTGAAATATATTTTTAAACACCTAACGTATTGCTCAACTAATTACATGGTAGCCATATTCATAGACTGTTCCAAAGAGAGGAGTACGGTAAGAGGTACCCAGACAAGCACTGAAGAAGCTGTGATACACTCTTTTGTGTGCTGATTGTAACTCTCATCCTAGAGCAGTGTCCTTGGATGCCTCCTTTCAGCTGATGCATATTGTTTGGCAGTGTATCATTGTTGAATTCAGCCACTGACACACTCTAGATGAGACTGCCTAGACAATATAGAATTTCAATACGTAAGGAACTATGGAGGGAAAAACTACAGAGAGTTTTACATATTCTTAGGATCAATTGATTTCATAGGGTACTGTGCTCAACGGACATGGTATGACTTGTAAACAGACTTCAGTTTTCCTCTCTGCAGATGAGAAGCTGACCTCTGTAATAGATGATGAAAGGGTGATTATCAGGCCAGTGAAAGTCATTTTTATTCTGAACAACAGAAGCTGGAGTGGAGTATCAGTGACCATAGTCTATGCCACTGGATCCAAACACTGACGGCTGCTTTTCAAAACACTGCTTCCTGGGAGTAACAAAACCACGGGGACACCGTTAGTGACCTTCTGTTAGCACTTTTAAAAAGCATACAAAAGAAAACACCTACTACTTTCAGTACCTATTTGGTTTGCAGAGATCAACTATGGGTGAGAATTCCTGTGGCAACAGATAAAAAGGAAAATCTTAACTCCGGCTGCGTCTGGGTGGCTGCCTCAATCAGTCATTTAAAAGCATGATGTTGTGGGATCACAACAGTACACATTGCATTTTGGCAAACATTTTACCTAGGTTTATATTCATATGCAATGTGATTTTAGAAATTATTCGCTCTGCAGCCAGGTATGCTGGGCAGATGTTATGCTGGTTTTTTGAATAAAGAATGTGAGGCCTGAATAGCTTCCCTGTGAACAGTTAATTGTTTGGTTAAGTAAGAAGAGACTAGGATTGGTGCTCTTTCTACTTTTTGGTTCCACTGTCTAGTGTTTTTCCAAATGTTTCTTCAAAATGACCTCCATCAGCATCTCTAGGGGTGCTCCTTTGAGATGCCAATTTCCAGGCCCTTGTTAGGCTGTGGGAAAGGAATCTAGGTGTTTCCATTTTAAAACTGGCTTCCCAGGTAATTCTGCTACACACACATACACACACACACACACACAGACGATTTTAAACTCACTGCCTATAACTGTGCCTCAGTAAACAGTTGATCTCCCACCCCTACAAAGTGCATATTATATACCTTCAGGGAATGGGGCAAATGGGGAGAGTGATACCCTTATGTGGATCCTCCTGGGGATTTTCTGACATTGTGAAATATAGGGTAATTAGTAAAATATCCTGGAAACATTGTTCTGAATCTTTCTAGCAATGTCTGAGAAGGGTAATTATGGAATAATGAGCATAAGCCTAAACAAAAGGGAGGAAAAGCTGCACTCGAAAAAGTAACACCTTAAGAATTTTTGAAAGGCGCCTTGACAAACCTGAGTGGTGAAATGATGGAAATTTGTAGCATACTGCTAGTTCCCATGGGGTACAGTAAGTCCCCACTATACATAATATGCAGGCACATGCTTTCTGATAGGATTCTAAACAACAGAATTAGCCATAAGCCAAGAGTTGCCATGATTTATGTTTTACAATCACCCATCCTTTCCATTTCCTGGTCAGCGTTCTGGATGATTGTTCCATTTAGCACACATTCTCTAGTTTGTTTCTTTTGCTTCAAGTCTATTTTACATTTTCCTGTACTGAACTGCGTTTGCCATCTGCTGATCCAATTACTTATACAATCCAAATCCTTTCGAGTCTGATTGTTTTGTTCCTCATTATTTGCTCAGTCTCCAGTTTTAGTATCCTCTGTAAACTCTAAAATCTTGTTTTCAATACCTCATCTGAATTACTTATATACAATACAACCCAATTAGCTCAAACTTTAGAAACCTAAGGCTACTTGTGTCTGAGGGGATTTAGATTAGTCAGGTGGATTTGGATCCTAAGAAAGGCCTGACAATTCACTCATCTAAGGACAGCTGATCCATCAGGAATTGAGCCATCCTCTTTAAATGAAAATAGATCAAAAAAAAAGGAAAGTTACAGATTCCAAAATAATGTTATATGTGATATCATCATTGTCATTATCATCTTTATTGTTACCAATCACTATTATCTCATCAAATGTTGATTAAGTTCCGTTGTAAGATAATGTCTATTAAAACAATGGCTTGCCCTGACTGGTGGCACAGTGGATAATGCTCCAGCCTGCGAATCCAAAGGTCACTGGTTCAATTCCCAGCCAGGGCATATCACCAGGTTGCAAGCCAGGTCTCCAGCCAGGTCTGTAGCTGGAGGCAGGTGAAAGGCAACCATACATGGATGCTTCTCTTCCTTTCTTCCTCCCTCCCTGCCCTTCTCTCTAAAAATAATGAATAAAGTCTTAAAAAAACAAAAACAAAAACAATGACTCTCTCCAAAGACAAGATTGAGGCTGTGCCAAGGGGCCAAAGTAAAAGCTTTAACTGTCCAGTTTATTCCTCATTTACATCTATTTTGGTAAAATATGTTTTTTCAGTCAGATCTATCATTTATATTTTATAACTCAGCATAGTTTCTTTTGAACCTTAGGCTGATTGTTCAAAATGCTACCTTGCAAATAATGGTAAATTTAGGAACATTACATGGCTCAAAATATGTTCACATGTTTAGTTTTCTTTACAAAAACTCTACTAAGCCACTCAATTAGTAGGCAGTAGAGAAAACCATGCTTCAACTGTGTGTGCAAAACTAAATAATTCAACTTCCACTCATTCCTATCTGAAATGCCCTTTCTTCTCCTCTTGTGAAAGCTTGTCATCTTTTAATATCAGTTCAGAGGTCGCTTCCTTTATAGAACCCTGGATCCCTCCCTGAGGCAAAATTATGCACTCTTTTATTTCTATACCCATTTACTTATTAATTTCTATTGTAGCACATGATATATTTTATATTGTTCCTTCCTTAGATCCCCAGAGGGATCATTAAATATTAATTGGATGAATGAAGGAGGGAATGAATGAATATTAAGTACTCAATTAAAAGTTTATAAAAATTGAGATGTTATAATAGTTACCCCACTCTGCTTTTTACTATGAAACTTAAGTCTTGCTGAAACTTCGTAACACTAACCGGGTTATTGTTGCCTGCTTCTCTATATCCCTCACCTCACTAGGCTCTCTCCTCACCTGATCACAGTTCTAGGTGAAACATCTGCCCCACCTGGCAGGGTTCCTGGTGGCTAGTTCTTTTCTCAAGACAGGCACATAATCCTTTTTGGGTATGCCATGTTTATACTTCAACTAGGAGAAGTAGTCTAGGTCAATTCAGAAGTGACAGAATTGAATACACTCTGCTGAACACTTTAATCAGAATAACAGCCTCAAATACATAATAGAGGCCCATTCTTTATCCTTCCCAGCCCTGAGAGGTGACCAACTCCTAGTAGCTTCTATACCACCTAACAATCCCATTCGATATTTAGCTGATGCTATCTCCCGTTAGTGTTTATCTCTCCTAAATGTACACTTACCAACTCAACCAGACTTTAAACCCTTATTAAATGCTATGCTTTTTTTCACCCAGACCCTAGCACACATTGCCCTCTTCATAGCAGATATTCAGTATGCTCGATAAATGTTTATTGATAAACGATGTTCATTTTATTTCAATAAATATTTACTGAGATGCTGAACTACATTGGAGAGAAGCCTGAGCAAGACACAGCCTTTGACTTCATCAAAGAACTTTAACTCTTGAAAACTTAAGTAGATGGAAGCAATTGTACACGGTGCTAAGAGACTTACCAGGAGGAGGATGGAACCCCCAATAACTTTATAGTTGAAACTGTTCTTCTCAGCCAAAAAGGCATCATTGAAGTATATCAGGTTGATGCTGATTGCAATAACAGCTCATTCTTACTTTCTCTGAATGTTAACTTTTACCATTAGCTTTTGTGGCTTATACTTTAGATTAACTCCCATCTAGTAGCTGGAAAAGGCCTCTGTGAGAGTCCTTAGCTCTAATGAAAAAGACATCATGTGCCCACACCCAAGAAAAATATATCCAATCTGTGGAAGCAAGATGAGGGATGCATTCATGTAGACTTGATCATATATCTCTGAGCTCTTTATTTTCTTTTTCTTTTTAAAAGCAGGCTTTCTTCTTTCTCTAAATTTCCTTACTACTTTGAAAAAAGAGTGAGCTTTCCTCTCCTTTTGGAGTTGGCTTTTGGTTAAACAAACTTTCCTCCCTAATAATGGTTTATTATTATTCAAAGACACAATCAAGTGAGACATGGTATTTCAGAGCCTTCAAAGCATGAGCAAACAGGCAGTGTTCAAGTTTAGAACAGAGGAGAGGCCTGAACTTGCACTGGAAGTGGAATCTGAAAGAGAAGATAAGAGTAGGGAAAGGTAGGGTGGAGGGGGAAGCAAACTAGATTCTAACTGAGAGTATCTTTGGAGCCAACTCTTTGTTTTATTGGCTCATAATCAGTATTTTCAGAAACAACTGTACACCCCTTTATCTGAGTCTCCTTTTTGTGCCTTTTATTCTCACAGGTTCATTTTCCATGATTGACTTTCAGATAGCAGTATTTTCATTGAACTTTCCAAAGTAGGTATAATTTTTATATCAAATATCTGTTCATCTCTGTCAGATCAGTTTTTGTTTTTGAAGAGGGCTTCACTTCCATTTTTCCTTCAGTGCTAGTAGTATTCTTCTCTCATCTCCAGTTGTCCTTTCATATAATGAAATGACTCATTGCTTTATATAATATATGTAATTGCATAGTTATATATATATATAAATATATCTTTTAACATAATAATAAATCTATAAGATATATAATTAAAGATGTATATATATATATATATATATATATATATATATATATATATATATGATGCTCATGTGTTCCATATAAAATATTAGGAAACATGGATCCACACAGAATATTTTCTATGGTTTGTAAATTTTTTTCTTAGTCATATTGTGCTGTAAAAATATATAACGTTTATTTTTACATACCAAAGAGTAGCCTTCATTGAAAAAGAATAGTATTATGTGAAAGTAAATGCATATTTCAGTGAAAATATGTGTATCAGTTACAATAATACTTCATTTCATTTCATCCTTCATTGACTGTTGAAATTGATGGTATATATTTTTGTTCACACATGTCTGAGATTGGGTAACTCAAAAATACTTAATTCTTCTTAAATGTCCATGGGCATATCTTTTAAAGGTCAGAATAACCTATTTAAATTATCAAGAATTAGCTTACTCTTTTTATTAGTCATTGATCATTTTTTGTTGTTCAGACTGGTTAATCAGTGAAAATGTCCATTACATTCTATATATTTGACAGCAAGATGTTGAAATTACCTTTTTTATTTTAAAACACTAATTAGTCTCTAAGTAGAAATCTTACATTTCATTTAGATACCTTTTACTTTCTGAGATACAATCCATTTAGAAGACTACTGTCCACACTAAAAAATATTCTCATATGAAATGGAAAAAAATATAGTCCAAAAGGTCATCCTTCTTTCATTCCCTTCCTCCCTATGTTATTTTACATACTTTCATTCATGTGTTGAATCCTTAGAACATTTCTAAGTATATCCACTGGCTATTTGGAATAAAGAAACAGACCAAGTTGTTTCACAAAAGACAATGAGACAGAGTAAAGCTAACTAAATTATTTCACACAGAAATTAAATTTGTATGCTGGACCTCATCTGTGACCCACTTTAAAAAAAAAAGACTAAATAAAAGTCACAAGTGAGAAAGCAATAGATAACATTTTATGTACTTTATTGTACCAGCCCTTAGGAAGAAACACAGCCAAGGCATCTGGATGTAAATGCCTCCTGAGACCAAGTATTGGTTCTGATTCCCTACAATAACGACTCTTACAGTAGAAATCCAGCTTTAATATAAAACTTCAGTTAACTAGAAGAACGTTACATTCCATTTTAAGAAATCAGTCATTAACATGCTGCAAAGCAATGGCCATTCACAAAAGATGTGTCCTCTAAACTAAAATATCAGTGAATTGTATTAAATAGATTTGTCAGTAGCCTCAAATAGAGTCTGCTCCCAAATTTCAATGTTGGCAATCATATAGGATGACATATACATTTTTCACTGATGTTGATACTTTTATTTCAACATATGACAGAGGGAGCTGAACTGGACACACGTTGTATTTTAATTGGACCTATTCGAGTTTGAAATAGAATTAATAAGAAAACTCTTTAGAAACATATGTGTATCATATTAATAAAGAAAAAGGAATACTGAATTTGGTCCTTTTTATACATTTTAAAGGTATTTCTCAAACTACCAGACACATTTATCTATATTGATTAGATGCCAGAAGACTGACATTGTCTGACCTGTCTAAATCTATCAATTGCTAAGCTGTTGATGCCTAATTCCCAAATATAAATATCACTCATAAGCTTTTTTACTAAAGAGATCAATAATTATGTGCATACTGAATTTGCATCATTACTGTCGTTAACAGTGCCCTCTTCTGCTTAGGCTGCCATAGACGATAAGCATTTCATTAGCAAGACTTAAAAAGTACACGCGGGATACCATGTCTCCAAGAGTGTATATGTGAATTATAAGGAACCTGTTTAGTGTTTCGGTAAATACATATTCCCTATAGTTTTCGTTGTATTTTCATTCTGGGTGCCAAAAACCCTCCTATTAAATATGTTTTGCCCACTTAAAAACTGCTTTGTGGGGATAGCATGTCTAATTGTTCCCAAGGCAATGCATAATGCACTGCTGTGATGGGCCTTCAGCTAAACAAATAGGCAGGCAAGCTGCCGCCTAGCTTCAGCAGATTTTAAAGCACTAATGAAACGCACTGTACTTGAAAAAAGAAAAACCTGTTATCAGAGGGGAAAAAAAGATTCCAGAAGAGCCCTTCTGTGTTTTAGTTTTTACAAACAAAAAGAGATATCAAAAGCATTTTACTGAGTGATGGTAAAGCTTCTATTGTCTTCTATACAAAATATATTGCAGGTCCAAGAACAGAGAAATATTAGTACCAGATTTTCCAAAGCATCTAATTTGTGCATAAAAATTATGCAGAAGAAGACAAAATCATCTAGTTGCCCTTACAAATCAGGCAGTTGTGCATGTAAAACAGGTAATGGCATATTTTGCACCAGCAATTACCTTTCTTGCACCTGTGAGTGCCTGTTTTGCATATGTAAGTAGGTCCCTGTTTATTGCATTTAAAGCTGCTACCTTAGCTTCTATAGGCAAACTTTATGTTTTTACTGTCACTCCAAAACAAAAAGAGAGGAGCACTTCTATAGTGGGTTTATGTGTTGGTGTGCACGTGTGTGTCTGTATGTACGCCATTTAAATAACTGTAAAATTGATGCTAACTTCATTTGATTTTAAGAACTACACCTTGCAGGGTCATGTTCAGTGATATAAAATATCTCATTTTGGTTTTATGACATAAATGTCTAAATGTCCTGCTGCTGAGATGTATCAATCAAATCAAAGGTTCAAATTTAATATTATCCAGGTGCCAGGAGGAGAGGGAAAATGATACTTCAGTTCACAGTCAACCAACACAGAATGTCTTCATAGCCAATAACAGAGTCCTGCGTGTACCTCTCGCAGAGCCATCACTTCAGGGTTCATAAAGTAGGAAGCAGCACTTCCAATGTTTCAGTGTATGTATATATATGCCAGAAAAAATACCAAATTCACTTTTCATAGACATTATAGCAATTAAAATCCAGTGTTTCAAGGACAGTTCACAGATCTTCGATAAACTGAAGCAACCTCAAATCCATTTTTATAATCACACCACGTCTAGTAGCTAGTCATTCTCAAACTATTAAACTGAAGGCTTGAATGCTTCTTACTGACCTATTAATTATCAGTAAGTTTCTAAGACGAGCACAAGGTATGATCAATTTAGCTGGCCACGCCGCTAGGCACAGGTCTAGGAATCAAAATTTCAAGCAAGACATCCAATTGGATTTTATTATTTGCCAACTTTATGGAAAATACACGGCATACTCTATTTATTGAGCTTCATACTTGTCAACTGCATGAAAAGTAGTTCATGGTCATGAGTATAGATTTTAGATCTAAGAACAAGGAGATCTGTTTCAAAATCAAAAAAGGGAGAGTCTTCCCTCTTGAGACTCTAGAAAGGGCCCTTAGAAGTCGTGACACAATTATCTAACGATCACAAAACTTCTGGCCTTTCCATAAGGACCACCTTTGCCATAGATACGTTGTCATGTATTAAGTGTGACAAGCAACAGTATATAATACTGCCATTGAGTACCTTAAAGGTCCAGAGCATGATAAGCCTGAGCGCCCCCAGACAATGAAAGGAAAGGAAGGAAAGCTAAGGGCTTGATACAGAGAGATCAGATCACTGGGCCAGAGTAGAAAGCTGCTGTAGGAGGAGGTTGCCCATGGCAACAGTAAACAATCTAGGGTGGGATTGATGAGAAGCTGAATGGCTCCAGAGCTCATGGAATTAAGGGCTAGAAAACTTGAAATAAAGAAGGGCCCTGGACTCTCAGCCTCTAGGCTGGCTTGCTCGATGATTGTACTGCAGCTGCCTGCATTTCCCAAAGGAAGATAACTTGGATGGATTTTGGACAGTAGAAGAAACTCCAGACAGAGCTGGGGATGGTGCTAGCCTGGCTGAGGGTGGCAGTGTTATTCTCTGGATGTTCTAGAGGGGATGAGCTCTGAGGCAGAAGCCTGCCTGGCTTCTGAAATTGTGCAGCTTTTGTATCTTGTGTTGTTCTAGTCTGTAAAAGACAATTAAAACTAACTGGAGAATGGTAGAACTCTGGTGAGTTTAGCCTTAATTGATGGGCTTAAGTGATTAGAGCTATAACTAAAGAGTTAAAGCTTAACCTTAATTGATAGGCTTAAGTGACTAATGCCTGTGGAAACCATTATTCCAAACTTGTGAAGCTTTTGAATAAAAGACTCATCTCCTTTATCACCAAACCTTTGCCTCGGGAATTTTTACTGGGAGGGTGGTGGCAGGCAGCAAGACCCCACTTGCTGTTTGACAACAGGTTCTTTCTCTTCCCAAACTTGTTTTTTTGGTCAAGAGTAAAGGGCTAGGCTGAGTCTGCCCAGATTAAAGAAACGATAATTTTCCCACTTACAGAGTCATTCCTCTCAACCAGGAGTCTGCAAACTCTTTCTGTAAAGGGCCAAAGAGTAAACATTTTAGGTTTATGTGGGCCATATAGTGTTACAACAGTTCAACTCTGCCATGTGGCAAAGAGCAGCCTTAGACAATAATAAGAATGAAATGAGGTGTCTATGTTCAATAAAATTTTATTTACAAACACAGTAGGCCAGATTTCGCTTGCAGGTGATAGTTTGCTGACACCTGCTCTAAAAGAAAAGAAAAAAGAGAGAGAAAGAGAAAGGAAGGAAAGAAAGAAAAAGAAAGGGAGAAAGAAACTGTTCCGTTTTAGACAAAGCCCATGTCTATATAAAGGTAACAGATAATGTTTGCCATTAATTATGTCAGCATTCACATCTTCCTTCTTAATGACATCCATCTCGTGGAGGTGTTTATAGTGACAGTCATGTGTAGGGTCACTAACTCCAGGTTTCCTTTTCTTTCCTACTCAACATGATGTCCCTTACTCCAGCTCTTAGCACTAAAGAAACAAAGGTTAGTTTTGTGTATGTGTTTGGCCGTGGGGAGTGTTATATAATTAGGCACAACATTTAGGCTATGTGTGGACAAAGAATAAAAAATAAAGAAATTCACGAAAGTTCTTAGGAGCATTTGGATAGAAAAGTGTTGAAAATAGAAAAAACATTAATTCCTTAACTAATGCATTTGATGAATAAGTAAAACAGCAAAAAAGGTCCCCTCTTCCCTGTACCTTTTTATCAAAAATGAGGAAGTGTATGAAAAAGAGAGAAAAGGTAGCAATACTTACTATATATTAGGCACAGTGCTATTTTTCACTCTTTTATTCTGGCGAATTTACTTTTAGAAAAATTCCTGCAATATGGGCTCTGTTATTAAAGCCAGTGTGCACATGAGAAAGCAGGTTTAGCAAGAGTTCATTAACTTGCTCAAGGTCACCCAACTAGAAATTGACGGCAGAAATAATCTGGAAATACTTGATCAGTGTTTATATAAAAAAAGTGTTTCTTAACAGCATAACATGAATTCACCAATCATGTATCAAATTAAAAAACCAAGTCATGTCAAGTAAAGCAATAAAAGACCCATAATTTCTAATTTGATAAAAATCTTGTGTTGAGTATAATTTCTCTCGGATATTTTTTATATCATGAATTGTAAGCAAAACCAGATGATAAGTGTACAGGTGCCTCCTCAAATCCCCTGCTTTAAAATTTCTCACTGAGGCCCTGGCTGGTGTGGCTCAGCAGACCCAAAGTTTGCTGGTTTGATTCCGAGTCAGGGTACATAACTAAGTTGCAAGCCAGGTCTCCAGCCAGGTCCATAGCTTGAGGCAGGTGAAAGCAACCAAATATTGATGTTTCTTTCCTTTTCTTCCTCCCTCCCTGCCCTTCTGCCTAAAAAGAATAAATACAATCTTCTTAAAAAATAAAATAAAATTTCTCATTGATAGCTCCATTGGTTGCTCCCTTTCAGACCCCTCTGACTAGGACTTATCTAGACTAGAACTGATAAACTGTCATCATATCTACCAGTATAACGTCTGGTACATAATAGCCACTTTCCTGGAAAAAATGTTTGTCTATATATACTTACAGTGTGCATAAAAATAAACCAGCATAATTACTCTATCCTGCCAGTCAATTCCCTTGACCGTACCTGCAATGTATGCTAAGTACTATATTTCAAATTCTGCTCATGTTATTCACCCTGTTTGAAATATCTTTCTTCACTCTCATCCCCCTCATGGATCTATATCAATGAATGAGATAATAAACGGCTCTTCGAGCTCCTGCTCAAAATTGGCACCATCATTCCTACCTAGATTTCTTTGTTTAAACCTAGTGGCTTGAGCAGGGCGGCCTATGCCCCTGTGGAAGGAGCACTCCAAGCCCATGGTAATGGGCAGGAATGTCTAATCCTCTCACAGGGAGATACAGAATGAATATCTGAGAACAATAAAAAGACCTATCAGAGCAAAAAAAAAAAAGAAAGAAAAAGAAAGAAAGAAAGAAAAAAGCTAGGAAATGTAGGAGCACATGGAAAATTGGTGAATTTTGTGGTTACTGCCACAATTTATACTTCACCCAGTATTACTCATTTTCTTCCTCCCTCCTACACATAGAATACATTCAGTTCCTTCCAAAGGGAGATAATATCCCATGAAGTCATCCCATCCAAGTCAGAGTTCAGGAGTGCCCGGATGTGGCCTGCTGGTCTCCACCTGGTCCAGATGTGATTTCTCTTTGTCTAGAGACCTATGTACTAAAAGGAAAACAACAACAATGACAGCAATAAAACCTTTATCATCTAAGCCCTTCTCTACCATTCCATTACCACTCACAAGAGCAGGAGCAGTAACAAGACAGATAAACAGTTAGAAATAGAAGAATGGTATATTTTGTTAGGACCACCATAACAAAACACCACAGACTGGGTGGTTTAAACAAGAGAAGTTTCTCACAGTTCTGGAAACTAGAAGTTCCAAATCAAAGTGTCAGCACTTTGATTTTTCCTGAGGTCTCTGTCCTTGGCTTGCACACGGCCAACTTCTTGTTGTTTCTTCACATGGCCTTTATGTGAATACATCCCTGGTGTCTATGTCCAAATTTCCTCTCCTTATAAAGTGTACCAGGTTGGATTAGGACCCACCCTAACAGCTTCATTTTAAATTAATCAGTCAGCTCCTTGAAGTTCCTGTATTCAAACACAATGACATCCTGAAGTTCTGGGAGTTAATGCTTCAACATTTGCATTTGATGGGGGAACAGAATTCAGCCCATGGCAAATGGGAAAGGAAACATAACAGTCACTAGTTTAAATTCTACCCTAGGGGTGGGGAGCTTCTTTGATTAGACCCTAATTCTACTCTGGAAGAAAATGCTTTGCCCATTGTTCTCCTTTTTGATTATCTTCCTTGACTGCATCTTTGATAGTCATAATGAAAGTGGCCCTCACTAGCACACAGCTTTCTAGCCCACCTCTGGCTTCTGGAAGATACAGGCCCAAAGGTTGCTTTAAATTTGAAACAGTTAAAGTCTTTTAAAATCTGAGGTAAGAATTTTATAGGCAATTCACCTCCCTTAAAAACTTACTAGGCTTGTAATCTTTTTGTGCCTGCTAGTTTTCACACTAAAACTGTAAGATACTATTTTCAGGTCTACTTTTATTTTCTGCATAATTTCTATAGGGTCAACTTTCTCTCCCCATCTATGCAGTAAACAGAATTGTAAGATGGTCCTTAAAATTATCATCCTTGTTGTAAATGTCCTGGGTTTTACACCCCCTCCCGCCCCCCCATAGTGGGAGTCAGACAGCTGAATATGCAGGATCTCACTTCTGAGATTGTTATATGGTAAAGGTAAAGATAAAGGAATTTTTACACATGTAATTATAGGACCTAATAAAAAGAAAAAAGCATTGTCCTGGGTGAGCCTGACCTAATAAACTGAGACTTTAAAAGCAAGTCAATGCCCTGGCTGGTGGCACAGTGGATGAGGTGCCAGCCTGAGAACCCAAAGGTCAATGATTCGATTCCCTAGCCAGGGCACATAACCAGGTTGCAAGCCAGGTCTCCAGTCAGGTCCGTAGCTGGAGACAGGTGAAAGGCAACCATGCATTGATGTCTCTCTCCCTCCCTGCCTCTCTCCTTTCCCCTCTCTCTCAAAAATAATACAATAAAATCTTTTTAAAATAAATAAAATAAAGCAAGTCAACAAGTCAAACACTTGAAGCAGCAAAGACCGCCTCTCTCTTGCTGGCCCTGAAGAAGTAAATTTCCAGGAGTTCTGCAGATGGTAGGAAATGAATTCTACCCATACTGTGTGAGCTTAGAAGAGAACTCCAACATCAGATGAGAACAGAACCTCAGCTGATACTTGATCACACTGCTGTGTGGCACTGAGCAAAGGGTCCAGCTAAGCTATGCCCAGACTCCTGACCATGAAGGTATGAGATGAACACATGGATGCATGTTTGGGGGCTTTAACAGCTTTACTGAGATACAACTTACATATATTTTTTTTTCAAGATTTTATTTCATTATTTTTAGAAAGAGGGGAAGGGAGAGAGGCAGAGATGGAGAGAGACATCAATGTATGGTTGCTTTTCACCTGCCTCCAGCCACAGACCTGACTGGAGACCTGGTTTGCAACCTTGTCATGTGCCCTGGCTGGGGAATCGAACCTGCGACCTTTGGGTTCGCAGGCCTGCACCTTATCCACTGTGCTACCAGCCAGGGCCCACTGTGCTACCAGCCAGGGCACAACTTACATGTTTTAAAACTTGGGGTGTAGTTTTTAGCAGAAAACTAATACATCCTCTTTCTAAAACAATGGAAGCTATTTTAAGGCTTTTATAACTAAACAGGAAGGCTCAAAGTTATTTCTATTTTTTGACCCTAATCATTTTATCTTTCTGTTACCTCTAATTGGACATTTGGCCTTCAAGGCCTCTGTTAGTATTATTTCTAACCCTGCAAAGCCCACATTCTGAATCCTATATTTCTTGACATTCCTGCTACAAACCAGGTAGCTTTTTTCTGAGCTAATCTCATTCTTATAATAATTTACCATACACAGTCTAAGATGCACTACAGATGTTTTGTAATAATTTGACCTTAAGTTGCCAGCTCTGTCTAAATTGGTCATGATGGCTAGACTAAACCCCAAATCTGTCTTAATACATAAAAAGTTTTGTTTTTGTTTTGTCCACTGAAAATCCAGTATGTGTTGAGCAGCCCTCTTCCATTTATAGCTTCACCATCTAGAACTCATGGGCATTAGGCTCCTATAGTAGAGGAGGAGGTGCAAGGGGTGCACTGGCTCTTAACTAGATACATTTCATGTCCACTCATGGTCCAATGGGACCTAATCTTATGGCCCCAATCTATTAGTGAATGAAAGAAAAACAGGGAAGTAAGAGAGCAGTTGAAATATTTGGTGATCCCATTCTCTGCCATAGGTGGTCTTAAACACATGCTCTATATTGTTTTCTAGTGAATCATTCTCATCATGGAGTTCATGTAAGAATTAGGGGAAATCAGAAGTGTTAGGAAAAAGATCAAGAAGCAAGCAGAGTGGAACCAAGGTACAAACAGGAAAAAAGGAGGAAAACCTAAGGGAAGAGGGAAAAACAAGAAAAACCAAAGGACCAGCTTACCTGTATTTTGTTAAAGCCCTTCTGAGGCAAATTTGTTTCCTTCAGGAATTGAATATCTCCCTATCTCCTAAAGTATCCCTATAGTGACCTGGTTTCCCTCCATGTGTTAAAGAATTATTGAAAAATTCAAAGCATGCTTCACTTGAGCACAGTGGTGCAAGGTTAATTTGATGTACCAGTATAAAAGTTTTATAGATTCACCTAAGTGTGCTGCTACACTTGTAAAGTATGAGATTGCATGCCACAGCTGTACAATAGAGTTTATAAGATAATATAAATAACTGCTATAGAGATTGTTTTTTTGGCACAGTTATGATAAGTATCAACATTGAACTTTCAGCAAATCACAGAGGCTTTGCATTGGACATTTCTTTTTGGATAATACTAATTGGGACTCTCCTTTTGGTTGTGGCTCACTTTAGTAAGCTCCCAGCTTCAAATTGGATAGAAACAATGCCAAAAATCTAGAGGAACAAGTGAAAAAAAATTAATTAAATATCTTAGTATTGTCTTTAAATGAATGAATACAAGTACTTGAATATTGACAAATAGCAGCTGTTTTGCTGACTTTTTGATTCTTCATCTATCATTGTACAAAGTCTAAATGCTATTGCTACAGAGACTATATTTTATTAAATTGAATTATAGCTTGCTTTGGTAGGAAAGATCATTGTACTGGAATTCAGGATCAAAAGGTTCAAATTGCAGAACTATCATTAGATGGTTGTATCAGCTCTGACATACCACTTCACTTTCTGTCCTCCTGATTTCCCTTGTCTTTAAGCTGAAAATATCTGTGCCTTTCAGACTTAGTCATAAGGGTCTAAGAGTGTTTTCATGGTAGACCAAATAATGCTCTTAAAAATATCTATGTCCTAATTCCTGGGCCCTGTGCATATGCATGTATGTTACTTTACATGATTAAAGGACTCCACATATATAATTATGGTTAGAAACCCTAAGATAGGCTGAATATTGTTCATTACCCAGGTGGGCCAAATTAATCACAGGAGCCCTTAGATAGCATGGATGGAACTGGAAACCAGATGCTAAGTGAAATAAGCCAGTTGTTGAAAGACAGATACCATATGATCTCACTTTTAAGTGGAATCTAATGAGCAAAAGAGAATCAGAGATAGAAACATGAAACAGACTGACAACCATAAGAGGGGATGGGCCCTGGCTGGTGGCTCAGTGGATAGGCGCCAGCCTGCAAATCCAAAGGTCGCTAGTTCAACTCCTGGCCAGGGCACATAACTAGGTTGCAAGCCAGGTCTCCAGCCAGGTCAGTAGCTGGAGGCAGATGAAAGGTAATCATACATTGATGCTTCTCTCCCTTTCTTCCTCCCTCCCTGCCCTTCCCTCTGAAAATAATGAATAAAATCTTTTGAAAAGGGATGTGGAAGGTGGGGACTGGTAGAAAGATGGAGAAAGGATCAAAGAACACAAATGAATGACCCAAGGACATAGACAACAGTGTGGGGATTGGCTATGGGAGTGGGAAATGGTCTGAGCAGAGAGGAGATACATATAGTATATAGGTGTGTGTATGATATATATAGTATATAGTATATATGTATGATATGTATGTAGTATATATGTGTGTATGATATGTGTATATACAGTATATAGTATATATATGTGTGTATGTGTGTATATATACACAGACATGAAAAGGAGGCAGAGCAGCTCCTTGATGTCTCTCTCCCTCTCTGCCTCTCTCCCTTCCCCTCTTTCTGGAAATAATGAAATAAAATCTTTAAAAATAAAAAATAAAATAAAATCTTTATCTTAAAAAACTACCATAAAAAAATTAAAAAACAACCAAAAAACCCCACCTACTATTCAAATATCACATTTTAAGGCAAAGAACACATTTTAAGGAATAATAAGCCTCAGATATTTTACTGCCTATGCACCCTCTGCAGTCTCAAGAATGTCCCTCAACTAAATAAAAATTCAATTTTAGGAAATAGAAATCTCAGATATAAAAACTTGTGATGAACAAAGACATTATGAAACTCTTAGCAAATGACTATTGATGATAGGGTAATTAATATAGTTTATTGGACAAAGATTCATAGAACCAATGAGGCATAATATTAAGAAGAAAAGCCACTGGAAGAAAACAATATGATTTCAACAAAAGTGTTTGATGATGGAAAATAGGGAACGAAAATTGCAGTAAAGGCCTCACCTGGCCAACAGAAAAGGCTACTAATGCTGATTATTTTCTGAAACTTGATGGAACATGTAGGTTTATGTGTTGGTTAAAAGTTTTTATTGCTGTCATTGTAGCAATCAAGAGAGGCTTGTGGTAATAAGAAAGCCCAAAGTTCACTGGCTTCAGACTAACAGCAGCTTAGGAACCCAGACTCACAGAGGTTGCATCAGTGCGGAAGCCATCACTTCAAGACAAGATGCCAAGGTTCACTCTGCTAATGAAGAGAGTGGAGAGAAAGAGAGAGAGAGAGAGAGAGAATGGGAAATCATGCACTGGCTCTCCAGTGCTACTGCATACAGGTCACATACTCATGCCCATTTTCTAAAGTACAGGGAAATGGATCCTCCACCCCCCCTGCCCCATTTATAGGAAGGAAATGTCAGTGACTACTTCTAACGTCTACCACAACAGTGGACTAGAAGTTAAAGATAGAACCTCCAAAACTCTGTAAGAAACACATCAATGAAAAAAAGTCATTCGTAAAAATATGGAAAGAAAAAGGGAAACAACAATAAAGAAAATTTATGCTATGTCCAAACATATAAATGATCATTCTAATGTGAATGGCAGACCCTCAAGAGAAGACAAAATTCCTCCGGTCGGTTACTAAAGGTAGTGAAAATGTCTTCTTTTGTTTTTTAACTCTCTCCAGGAGATGCTTAATGATTTTAGGGGTGGGGGAAAGAGGGAAAGAGAGAAGGAGAGAAGTGTTGGTTGCCCATATGTACCCCAACCAGGGACAGAACCAGCAGTCTAGACATGTGCCCTGACTAGGAAGCAAACCAGCAACCCTCTGGTTTATAGGACAATACCCCAACCAACTGAGTCACACTGGCCAAGGCAAAACTCAGCGGACAATTTTTCATGAGCGGTCTGGGTAAAATGACACCAGAAGTTAAATAAACTGACGCAACAAAAGTAATAGAAGTATGCTAAAATAGAGAGAAGGAAAAGGAGCAAAAGGAAGGGGAGGAGGAAAAAGCAGCAGGAGTGGTAATATTTGACATCAGACAAATTTGAATGCATAACAGGAAAAAAAAAACAGAATAAACATGATTCATATTGATGAGGTAAAAATTCAACAAAACTCTTTAAAAGTTATGGTTTTTAATATACCATACAAGAAATAATCAAAACACATGAGGCAAAACAAGTAAAATTTGACATAACTAAAATCACACCAAAGCTGACAGCTTTAGGATACTCTAGGATAATAATAATATAGAGCAAGTGAGAGACATTATCAACATTCTTGATGTGGGTGCATCTGAGTGGATGTATATATTAATACTCAGGAAAATATACAGACTTAACTAGTTTTATTGTAGGAAGGCCAAAATGATAAAAAAAGAAAAAAGAAAAAAAAAAGACACGATATTGAAGAAATGTCTATAACTTACCATACCCAAAGAAACAGAAGCTAGGAATAATATTAAAGGTATAAATATGCTTTTATGACATGATGTGCCTTAACTTAAGTTGTCAATCAAAAGGATTGGCATGCCTGCTCCATACATTTGCATATTCTCATTGTATTTTTTTTTTTTTAACTTCATTATTTGGGGACAACTCTAGCTTAGTCAGTATATGGTTTTCAAAAAATAATGTATTACTCATTGGGGGAACCAATTAACAAGTACATTTGCTTTTACATGTAGATACATTTTCATTATCTTACTGGTAAATTAGTTTATTATTACCATCATATTATTTTCTAAATTACAATGTTTGTTTTAAAACCTAAGTTCACCACTCAAACTATGGGGAAATGAACTGGCAAGGCCACGAATGTAAAAGCCTATCAGACTAGACAAGTGAGTGATGCAGGTCAGCTGTAAGAAACTACGGAGGTCAGGACTCAAACACTGTAGTGCTGGCGCCTCACCTTAGGGAAGGGCAACCACTTCTCAGCCCCGGCCCATTGCCACCGTATAGGAAGCATCACCGTGCAGATATTCAGGCCCATGTGACCGCATTTTCTAATACCAAGAGAAACTGCCAGCTCGTATTTTTATGCATAATTGATATGGCAAACAAATCAATATAGTTTTTTAATACCAGGCATGAAAAAAAAGCTCAGGGCCTAGATGGAGCCTATAGACTGCCAGTTTGACACCTGGCAGTTCTGGATATTTGGATAGACATGTTTATCTCCAGGCAATAATAGGCATGAGTTTACAATTAGCGCAGAGAATGTGGGATAGAAGAGCCATGGCAACCTAAGTGGTTACCTTGTCTGACTGACACTTTATTGCTACTCATTCTCCATAGCTGACAGTGATAGCTTGAAAACTCTAATTTCATCAGGTCATGCCTACTTATAACTTCGAGATGGCCTGCTACTGCTGGGACAGGACCAGCACACTTAGTGCAGCCCATGGTCTTCCTGGTCTGCATTTTGCCTGCTGCCCCAGCTCACCTCTGAGCTCCGTCCCCCCAATTCAGTGAGTTCAACCTTACTGGCTTTTTCCAGTTTACCAGGTATTTTCTTCTCCCCACATAATATTATACCTGGAAACTTCTAATCACCTCCTTATCCTTCCAAAAATTCCCCAATGAATACCCCCTTGTCTTCCAGATCATAGCTCAAACATCACTTCCTTAGAAAATTCTTCCTTAATATTCTCAATCTAGTCCCCCATTATATGCTCTGAGACTCCTGTGTACTTTTTCATTCCTAAGCACTTATTAAAATCTGAATGGAATAATCTCTCCCATTAATCTGTAAGCTCTGGGAGATAAGGAATGTGTTTGCTTTGTTCAACATTATCAACCCAGTGTCTTGCATGGTGCCTAGTAAGTAGTGGGCCTGTATGAAATAAATGATGAATAGAAGGGCAATTGAGCTGCTATAGTTTTTATTAGCTTTTATAGAAGATGCATAGTTTTGGCCTTATATTTGTAATGAAATAATTAAAGACGAGAATATTTAGAAAGCAAAAAAGTAAAAATGTCATTTGGAATCAAAGACAGATAATTTTTGGTGAATTTCTTACCTTTGGGATGATTTTACTAGATGTTATAAGTAAATGTTATAAACAAGGAAAAATTTTCTAGAGATCTGAATTTGGATTAACGTAGAACTAAATTTAAGACTAAGAGTATCATGTTTTCACTGTTAATAATAAATGTATCATTCAACATATAGCAACAGATTTTTAAAGCAAATGGACATCCTGCAGCATTAATGGTGTTGTTAAGAATAGTATACATTTGTTTCACACTAAGCCCCTTCCAAGATGCCCTAATGGACCATGAAGCAGTAAACATTTAGCCTTGAATAAGCACTCTGCCCTCCGGCTCTTTAATTTCTTTATCCTTTTCTCTGTTTGACTTTGACACTATTCACTTTCTCATTTAAACACCCACATCTATCAAGTTTGGAAATTCCATTCTTTCTCTTTGTTGAGGCTTTTCATAGGAAGACTCACACTTACAGGCACATCTCAGAAGGTAAAAACATGGATTCTATGTTGTAGTTGGAGTGAAAAGCAGGCACTTCATAGATTTCAGCCACAATTTTCCAATGAGAAGAATATTCTTGATACTTTAGAAATGATGCTTTCAGAAATTGATTCTCTAGGTTTCATCAACTTGCTACTCCTTCATAAAAGCACAGTTTAAAAATCTTTGCTATTGTGTTATCTATTATGAACACTGATATTTTAAACATTAAAATGTCTTCTGTGATCTTGTTTGTACTTAGTATCTCTTAGTATCTTCAGCATGTAGCTCAAAGGCCCCTTATGATTTAGAAAAATCAGATCACCATGTACTTTATTCTGTTAAATAAATTGAAAGCTTTCAAGTTGAATCCTTAGAAAGTTACTCTCCCTCTTAATAGAAGACTTTTAATAGAAGGAGGTGAGAAGAGGATGAGAAAACTGTCAGTTCTATTGATGATCTTTAATTGGTATCTGTAGGTTTCCAGTTAGCTTTGGGTAGATAGCCCCTTATAACTGAAGAAAACCCAAAGTCATCGTCTATTCATAAGGCCTATCCATGAACTCAGAAAGAATTTACTAAACCCTTACTGTCTCTTTCAGAGAATAGGTGCAAAGAAAAATCTTTAGAATTTTCTCTGGTTCTTTGAAAATCCCCTTTCTCTTGTAAAAGATATATTTTGAAGAATAAGTAATGTGTAGGTACCACACATCAGTAAATAAGTAATCGATGTATTTCAGGATTACTTTATTAACACCAACTTCAGGTTGCATTTCCAGTGAAAGGGAACCATGGACCTGACTGGCCCAGCACTTTCTCAGAGCACAGTTTACGACACAGGTGAATCACCTGGACATGATACAGCCATCATTAATGACTGTGCAACAAGACACAGGTCTCCAGAGCAGTTGAACTTATGGTTTTGATCTTATTTCCACAACATTTATTCTCAAACTGAAATGTTGACCACTGATAGCATGGACTATTGGCTTGCTTCTTACCAATTAAAGTAGTGAATTTAGCCCTGAATCATGCAGGGTCATTTTCGAGTCACAAAATTGCTAGAACTTTCCAGTACTGGAAGCTGTATCAACTCCTTTCCAACACTCAAATGGGATGGCCTCAACACTCGCTACTTGACCTTAATAAGGGAGAGAGGAGACCATTTGACAGCAGACGGTCCCCTGACATTGCTCCCTCTAATTCAGCATGCTCAACCTTCCTGTCACCTTCATTTACCCGGTATTTTCTCCCTTCCACAGAACGTAAACCTAGAAGCCAAGTTCACAGTGCATTTTACAAACAGACCAACAAAAACGGAGCTTTTTTTATCTTCCACTCCATGAAGTTGTGCCTTCACATGGAGAAGCTGAGGCCACCTGAATCCATTTCTAATGACATCGCCTGCATTAGTGGGATGGCATCAGGCCTACTTGGAAGCCTGGAAGTTCTTAGGCTCATGGGATGGACACATACCCGTGCTTCTGTCCTGCACCTCCACGTAATCAGGGTTATAGTTTCACTTACTGCAGGTCATATTAGGCCCTTACTTTTCTTTCCTTTCATGTTATTACAAATTACTAAGACCAGATTTTACTAAGAGCCACTAAGGTATAAAACCCACCCAACTAATTTTTTATTTTGTTTTCCTGTCTTAGCACTTTTGACTCTAGTTTAGGTCCAGAAACTGATTTTACTTTAGAGTACTTACTTCCAAATGACAATGAGATCTTCTTGTCAGTTGTAGTTTACTACTTTTCAGAAGCAGGCGTCAAATGTTTCAGAAACAGGAGTCAAAATGTTATCTTCTTCTAAACAGGGATGGATACCTGATACATTTTTTTCACATTGAACTTCTGGTCCCAGTTTATTTCATAGTTACCACACAGTCCTATAGGTACACATACAGGGGTGGTTTACAGTTGTTCTTATGAAAAACAGTATAATAATTAACAAATAATTATATAAGAATAAACTCTGTGTTTCATGTATTTATATCTATAAGCCTACTTTTGCCCACCCCATATATGATGTTGTTATTTTTTTTAATTTTATTGTTGTTGTATTACATGATGTTATGTTATTGAAAGGAGATTTGAAACCAAATTTCTAAATGTTGTCTCCATCGTTAAAACTGATGAACTGATTTCCATTTCCCCCTCATTTGGATGCTTATTTGGTATTAGAGTGCATTAAATTGCATTTGCAGTTAATTCTATTGGACACTATGCTTCGGAGGCTAATTATTGATCCCTGCATGATTAAGATAGTATTCAGAGACAACAATAAAGGAAAGGTATGTAATGGACAGACTGCATCCTGCAGCTAGCTCATAAATGAGTATCATTGATCACAAAGGAAAATGAATAAGATAGTATAAATATCAGTAACCCTGTTACCTTTTACTGGGAAAGCAGTCTTAGGCTCAGGACTCACAGATGATGGACCAGTTGCGTCACCTTTTTGTTCGAAGGACAGCACACTTATTTGTTGACTAGCCATAAAGTTTAGCTGTAGTTTCAGAATCAATCATGCTTATATGTTTGAATATGTGTAGCATATTTCTACCTAAGAATCTCTTAGTCTCAGATTCTATCTGTAAAGCCAGATTTCAGAGGTACCTTTTTTTTTTTTAAGGAAGTATTTCATTATGATTAAAAATTAGTCTACCGTGTAGAGAAAAAAGTTTCCAAAATGCAGAAAGTAAAATAAACTTCAGATTCCTACCTTTATAGTCATATAATTAGCCCAGAAACTGGATCTTAAATGGCACAAGGCAATTTTCATACTTAAAAGAGAGAAAACTGTAAATCTGGTTTATCATGCTCTTATAAATCTTTCAGAAGCATGTGAGGAAATGTGAGGACCACTGTGAATGGAACAATAATCATAAAATTA
The DNA here is from genome assembly GCA_004026585.1 of Noctilio leporinus. Lineage (NCBI taxonomy): Eukaryota > Metazoa > Chordata > Mammalia > Chiroptera > Noctilionidae > Noctilio > Noctilio leporinus. The sequence goes on along the minus strand of PVIW01001497.1, from coordinate 213,905 downwards.
GGAACAAAAGAATCAGACAGAACAAAGCCTTTTTTTTTTTCTTTCTTCTCCCTCCTTTTTTAAGATTCTAAATCACATACAAAACATTTGTTCTGCTCCAGCTCTTTGTGAACTAATTGGCTCTCCTGGAGGGTTAGGTAATTGTACCTGACTACACAAGCTGTCCCGAAGCGCTCTTGGGAAGCTCCAGTAGGCTTCCAGTGTTAGCAGCCATCAAGGATTTCACAGGTCAGGCAGCGGATCGATACAGCTAAAAGCAGCAGGGACTGTAATGTCGACAGCAGGTTTCAGAAAGCGCTGCAAGTGCCAGTTTGTTCCTCTTCATGCAGAAGCTCAAGACAGCTTAATTAACCCTTGGAAAATACAATTTATCCAGAGGCTCGGCAGGTCCCTACTAGGCCTTATTGGTGAACTGATAGGAGAGATACTGTAGCTGGCAACGCTGAATTCCCATTTCCCCCTTTAATGCTGTTTCAGTTAGGATGCAAAGAAAACAGGACTTGCGGTGGATGTGCTCATCCTGTCCCGAAGAGCATGTGATAGGAGGCGGCTTTGGAGGGGGTTTCGTTAGAACTCACGTGTGACTTCAGCAGGAACAAGGCCGAGTCGGGGCATTGATCATCCGAGTCCTGGGGTGAAGAATTGGTGGGTTTGTATGTGTGTATGTGTGTGAGTTAGGAGTGTGTGTGTGTGTGTGTGTGTGTGGCTGGGATGGGGGTAAAGCAAAGCATTTTGTTTTGTTTTGTTTTTTCACTTTCTCGCTGGTGTAAATGCTTCTGTAGCCTCATTTGAAGATTTCCTCTGTGAGTTATCTAATTTTTGTGTCTATAATTACCACACAATCAAGAGAACTGCCTATCTCAAAATTTTTTACATGCCCCAAATACCTCATTTGGGGGGACAAAATGCCTGCTTGGGGTAAAAATCTGAAAGAAGCTAATTTGTCTCAGGTTCCACTCCACGCTTGCGTCCGGAGTCACCTTGCCTGCTGTGGGTCTCTTCCCCTGCTGCCGCTCTTCCATGCTCGGGCAAGTTGCTGAAGAGACATAGATGAAGCTCCCCAGATACAGAAAATAGTTCAAGTTAGTGGGGCTTGAGGAACTGAGGCTACCTAAATGGTCTGGTGCGGTTGGCTTAAATTGATTGTACCTACTTGTATTTGCATTTGCATTAGTCACATTTTATAAAATTTGTATCATTTCAATTAGTTCAGATAACAGTATTTTCCTGGGTTCATAGCTATGGTCGTTAGTGCGAGTTCACAGCATCCAGGCTGCAGAACAGTGAATTCCTGAACAGAGGCGGAGTGGGTGAGGCCGTCTCCTGTCTGCTGGCTCATTTCCATTTATGATCAGAAGCAAAGTAGATTGAAGTGGAAGAAATAAAATTAAATATAGATTAAATGTGCATAGGATGGTGGCATATTTTAGACTGGGATCCAGCTTCAATCTCTTTGAAATAATTTATAGCAAATATAATATACACAGAGTAAACTCAGTTATATCACATGTGCTGTGAGGGTCCTGTCCTCCCTATTCATTACTCTCTTTCTCCCCAGAGGTGCAATACACCTCTTCTGTTGCCATGTTGCTACTGGCATGCATCTAGTCAACAAGTGCATTCTGAGCAATTGATGTGTGCCAGGGACCTTTTGAGATCAAGTGGTAAGGCAACTGAGAGGGAGAGAGGGAGTGAGAGGCAGAAAGCAGTCTACATCAATTTGCATACTAATGTGAATAGACAAAAGATAACCAGACAAAAATACATACGCAGTATCTTAAAAGTGACCATAAAAATCATTAAGCAGTGTAAGAATATAGATAGTTGAGTTTCTATCATTGTCATTCCTCCTCGCATAGCCAGGAAGGTTTCTCTTAAAAGGTGATATTTGAGGAAAATGTCAAAGAAAAGAGGAATGTTCTAAGTAGTCTCCTGGTGGAAGAGCTACCCAGGCAAAGGCAGCATGTGCAAAGGCCCTGAAGTTGGAAGTTGCTTGTTCTGACCACAGGTAAGCAGGGAGGTGTTTGAAGTGAGGTGAACATGAGGGAATAAGGCAGGACATAAAGTTACAGCCAGGGACCATAGCATGTGAGCTTTATAGGTCTTTCCAAGGATCACATAGCTAGTAATTGAGTTGGGATTTGAACGCAAGAGCAACTGCATATTTCTAACCACTATGCTGTAGTGATCCCTTCAATCTGGCATTTCATCTTACACATGATCTGCTCCCTCCCTTCTGCACACACCCTCCTCACTCTGATAAATCAGGGGTTAACTATAATTCCAAGTTAACAGACTTGTTAACTGATCAGCAAGGATGGCTGTTTTGCTACCTGAGAATATGCATCCATGCTTTCAAGTTGCATGTAGAGAGCAGTGACAGAAGCTTAGCCAACAATTACATATGTCTTCCAAAAAGATACCCAAAAGGTGGGGTTCACACATAGTCCTTGCCTAGTGACACTGATAAGGACCTCAGAGATTAACTAGTCTACCCTTCTCATTCTGTAGAAATGAAAAGGAAGCCAAGACTGATTAATATTGTTTTGAAATTCAGAAAAGTAAACAATCAGGGAGATGGTCACTAATCCAAGGATGGTGACCTCCTACATCAGCGTCCTGCATGGCTCTCTTTCACCTTCTCTTCCCTTTCTGACCAGCTCTGCCTCAATCCTCTCTCCCAACCTCCATTTCTGATACTGTCCTAATCATAATATGAATCTTTTAAAAGAAAAAGAGGACAAATGACATCCCTAACCCTCATTTTAATTATACTATCTTTTCTTCTGCAAAATATTTCACAGGAGCAGCTAGCAAACAAAAGAATAATTTATACTTTGAAACTCACTGCATTTCTAAGCTTGCGCGCTGCGCAGTTCAACAACACAGCCGAGAAACAGATGCGAGGGATGGCGGGGTTGGAACTCCACTAATCAGGTGGCCTATTTGCCACGTGGTTTTGAGCAACTCACTTACACATGCTAAGCCCTAGATTCCTCTTGTGCAGATTGAGAGTTTGAATAGATAATCTCAAAGTCTCTGTCAGCATTAGAGGTTTTAGATTCCTACCATCAAAGGGCCAGCACCTACCTGTCACAACGTATCTCCCAAGCCGAACACCATTTCTCCACTGCTGAGATTTCTGTATACTTCATACAGCCACCATTCAAACTGTGACATGCACTCCTAATTAGCACTTTATTAATGCTCAGCTCATGTGTCTGTAGTCTGTATTTCAAGATGACTTAAAAAGAAATCAGAAGTTATGTGCTTTTCTTTCCCTCTCAAAAACCTTTTTTTTTTTTTTTCTTTCCCAAGATGTATTTAGGCAATACTGCTTTTTCTACAGCATAATTGTATCTTAATGTAAAAACTGCAAATATATTTCTTTTTCCATGTTTGGCAAATCCTTAAGTGACCTCACATTTTAGCATCATTATATAATACACAAAGGAAGATGCATCTTATATGAACTTGTACACATAAATAGGATTTTAAAAAATCCTTGACACATTACCGTATGCTGTAAGCTTTTTATGGACTCTGAAAGAACAGAGGACTAATACACTAACTGAAGTTTGAGAATTTCTTCACATTATTTGAGTTTCTATGGCATCTACTCCATTTCATCACACATTCAAATGTCAGTCCTGTTAATAGCATCTTCAAAGTACTTATATGTTGGCTGCATTTGAAGAAGATTTTCTATATTTTCTTTTTACAACCAATCAATTCTAATATGTCTGAATCACAAAGATGAAAGAATGTCAAAGTTATCGACAGATGTTGCATATTCACATTATAGTTATTGCAATGTTTTTATGATCAAATTGGAAATAACAGAATTAGCAAATACATCTGTTAGTATAATGATATTCTCAGTACAGCTTTTGTGCTCTAAGAACTAAACTATCATGATACCATTTAAAACAACCACCCCTATCTTTCTTCAGTTTTTACCTGCCTTCATTTTTTCATAAGCTTATTACAATTTGAAATGATGCTATAAATATATATCCTACTTGTTCACTGTCACTAGAATGTGAGTTCCATGAATGTGGAAAGCCAGTCCAATTATTGTTTCTCTAGCACCTGCAAAAGTATTGAGCACATAGGAGGTGAAAATTACATATTTTTTAATAAATAAATGAACTTTTGAAAATTGAAATGTTTGTAAACACACATATGTAACGTTAGGTTGATGCATTATGCACATACCCAATTATACACATAGAATCTATTTTTAATATTAAAATATGTCTAAGGCTGATAATTATACCATTGTAATAAACAGACAAAGGTGAGATCAGATACTTACGAAGTCATCTTGAAGAGAATGAAGGCCTCCGCAGCTAAGCGTGGGGCTTGGGGCTATTCAGCTGCCCAGCATTATTCCAAAATATTTTCATAAGGACATAACTAAATCTGTAATAATAACATATGCGAGGAAAACAGTGTATTAGAAAATAGAAATAGAAGACAATAGAAGTACAGAGAAATAGGAAGCAGAAATGCCAAAGCTGGCAATAAGCCAGTCAGCAACATTTAGGAAACAGCAAGTGGAGCAGTGAAGCAGTCAGTCAGAGTATTTGTTCAGCCCTCATCACTACCATCATCCTTCTTTGCTCTGATTCCAGTCTTACAGAGCAGTCTTTTGATTTCAGGCTGGCTTCTTGATGAGAAGCTGAGGCCTTCCCAGAAAGGAGATCTCTAAATTAATAAACCCTTGGGTTAGACATAACATTTAATACTTCACTTCACCCATGAGCAACTACCCACTTTCAGTATATGACAACATTCATTTTATGAAATCCAGACTCTGGACTGGCGTGACCCAACAGAGTTCCTGTCAGAACCGAGATCATTCACCCTTCGGGTAACCACACCCCTGAGGGCATTCATTAATGGAGTCATTAAATTAATTCATGTAGAGTTCATTTTAATGTATGTACTCCAGTTATACTTTATGTCCCTACAAAGGTCTTCAATTTTTTACTTTTTAACAATTTCTAAATTTTTGTCTTAAGTTGAGACAACAGACTTACATTCAGCAGTTTTAAAATCTGTCAGAGAACAACCCCAATCTCATAAAGGATGGCAAGTAGTAAATCTGTTACCACTCCATAGATGCCAAAAGTAGACAGTCAGACTTACTGCATCAGAATAGGATGCTCTGTTGCTCTGAGAGCGGAATGTGTATCATCACAGTACCACTGGTTCCGCTTGCCCCTCAAGCCCCATGGGCATCATGATGAATGAATGTCTGACACAGTGTTGATATGGTATATATGTATATACTGTATATTGTTTTTGCAGGAATACTTCCTAACTAGAGTTACCCTCCAGTAAGTTCATCATACCTGCTTCTGTTTATTTTTATAATGATAGTGTTCACTTATAATCAGTACCTAAATCCATCATTTCATTAGAGTTGAAAAAGGGTGATATTCTAATTCTATCTTTTTTTTTTTTTTCATATAGTAGCTAGAACATTTATATAAAGAGAAGACTTTTTCACAAAGTAAGAGTGTCAGGGAGTCTATTTCACATATAAAAGGCACAATGAATGCTTGGATTTGGGTCCTGAGCAATCTCAAAAGTGACCAGTGAGATTTTTTTCTTTAATTATCTTTATGTACTCCAACTTATTACAATTAATCTTATTGTTGATTAAATTGAATTGCCTTTGGCCAATAAGAACTTCTTCAAGTTGGCTCTTAAGTTCTGTGTTTTGGTTTTTATAGCAAACTTGCTTTCTGCTTTGGCACAATGATTCGCTTACTGAGACTCGGTACTTAGGGGTCACACTTTGGGATTGTGAGTGCTCATTATTATTGGGTTGGTCATTGTTTCTATGCTTTTTGAGCAGACAAATCTAGAAAATATGCTTGTTTACTTGATTTTTTATTTAAAATAAAATATACTATGATATAATATCAATATTTAAAATTTAAATTTAGAATTTCAGAGTTTTTAACTCTCTTAATTTTATATCTGCATCTCTTTTCTCTTAGACCAAAACTTTTAGTTCCTGATCACATGAATGTTTTTATTTGCTTGTAACAGTTACAGAATACCACCAAGAGTAGATTACCAAAGACAATTTAATTTTTTATTTGGTCTTTGTAACTCTAAGAGAGTTCAATTTACTATCATTTAGAGTCTCTTGCATTCCTTTTGTGAGTGTGTGTGTGTGTGGGGGGGGGGTTATGCCACCCATTTAATACAGAGTTAGATTCATGTGTTTAATTTTTTTTAAATTTTATTGTTGTTGTATTACATCCATCCCCTTTTTGCTCCCCTCTGTCCCCTTCCCCATGTGTTTAATTTTAATGTTGTTTTTAACTGTTTGTATTTTTATTTCCTATTTATATTTATGTAAAATATGTCCATGGTTACAAAGAAAAATCTATAAAACAAATTACATATATACTTACCTTCAAAATCTATGTCCTTTCTTACTCCTTTCTGATATATAGATAATCACACACAGTTTTAACTTGTTTTTCTTTTTCACTTAAAAATAACAACTATAACAGCATAAACAAAAATACTGGGAACTATTTAGTATGTGTATATAAAATATCCCTCATTTCCTTTAATATCTACATATTTCTGTTGTATTAATGTATAATATTTCATATTTAATCAGACACCTATTGATGGGCATTTGGGTTCTTTCCAGTTTTTGCTACTATAAATCATAGTCTAGTAAATAGCCTTGTGCATATGTCTTTCCATGTTTTTCGAGAGTATGTTTGGGATAGATGCCTAGAAATGCGCTTTCTGGGTCAAAGGGTAAATGATGATGCAGTTTTGTTAGATATTAACAAATTTTCTTCCACGGGGGTTGTGCATTTTGTGTTACCACAAGCCACATACAAGAGCCTGTTTCCTCACAATCTTGCCAACAGTTGTCAAACTTTTGGACTTTTGCCAAATTGATAGAGGTGAAATAATAACTCACTGTAATTTTAATTGGTATTTCTCTTTTTATGAATACATGTGAACATCTTTTTCTATCTTTCAGGGCCAAGCAAAGTAAGTACAAAATATATAAAAGGATGATCTCTTATTAACAAGTAAATGTATTCCAAATAAACAAGTGTTGATTAATACAAAACAAATTGATATGCTATATAATACAAGTGTATCAAATTTAGATATATTTACTCAAAATAGTCTGAAAAACATTTACCCATATGTCATTCAATACCTTTTCCTTAAGGAGTTTTTAGTTTTAACTTTTGAATTTCAATATAACAACTTCTGCTCACATGTTTACCTCTCTTGCCTCCTTACAGCTCAATAAAAGAAAAGAAAAAATACAAAATAATGATTGTCTAGCAGCACTGTAAAATTATGAAGTGGGCCATCAAAGAAGCAGTAAATGTTGGGATTTTATGGAAGACATGATGCAGATATTAAAATTATGAAGGGTTATATTGGTTCCAAGTGCTGAAATTTAAAGATTAAAAAAAGTGAGAGCAAGAGAGAAAACAATTCTCCAAGAAGGTCTCACTTTTTGACAGTCTTATATCCCCAGAAATCACAGGGGAACCCCTGTGTTCAGAGCTGCTGAGGCCAATAGCTAGTTTGAAAGTTGTTCTTCCTTCAAGGATGAACCCATTTTAGCTTTGAGGCCTTATATGAGGAAGAAACATTTAAGTAGTACTTAAAATCATAGGAAGAAAAGGAGGCAGACAAGCAAAGATGCCAAGAACAAGGTGAGCAGGAGGGAGGTAAGGAGATGGAAGTATTCCAGACAATGGGAATATCCTATACAAAGGCTCTGAGGAAAGAAATAACTATAGACTAAAAGAATGCTGGGTAAGGTAACAGCTACATGTTTATTCTTTATTGTAAGTATGATAAAAAGCCATATAAGAATTTCATATCTATTTAAAACTATTCTTTCTGATCTGAAGAAAATGGGATCAGAGGGAGGACTGATAGAGCTTTAATCGTTAAGAAATATTATATAACCTTTTTTTCAGAAATTACATTAAGTAGAACATGCAACATTGAATTAATCATGAAAGCCTGACTTACTTGATTAGTGTAGTGATAATTTTAAAACCAACTAGCATAGAATGGACATGCTTTTCAAATGTCCAAGGAATATTTTTTACAATTGTCTACATACTATGATAAATGGTAAAATCCCATTATATTTAAGGAGGCAGACCTGCCATTTTCTGTTATTACAGTGCAATGAACAAGAAATTAAATACAAATTATAAATCTAATTTCCTGAAAATAGAAAAGAATTTCTTCTAAAAACACTAGGTAAAGAATAGACTTTTTGGACCTCAATGAAAATTTGATCCTATCTATCAAATTCTGTGGGGTAAAGGAAAGGCCACTCTGAAGGAAACTTAAAGCTATATATATTTTCATTATTAAATACGAAACATTGAGTTTTTTAAAGGAAACCACCACTTTGGAAACTAATCAGCAACAACAACAAAGGAAATTAAAAATTAAATAAATGAATTTATAAAGATAAAGGCAGAAAATAATAGAATGCAATTGCCATTGAAAATACAACAGTCAACCCTAAAACTTAATGAACAATGGCATCAAAATATATAAAGTAAAAGCTATTATACACACATGAAGAAACTAATAATATGTATATACTTAGAGTAAAAAATTGGACTTCTGTCAGATTTGAGAGATTAGTTGAACTAAGATAATATAATTTATAAGACTTATTTAACTGAGTTATACAAAATGTCATAAATTATAGAGAATACATGTTTGTTATATATTACCTTCCATTAACTATTTACAAAAGCATATTACCAAATGTTAGTCCCAAACAACCTCTAAAATTTCAAGTAATATTCCCTAGTCATAATAAGAAAGATACATTGCAACCAAGAATTAGGAAGAATTACCTTATCCAAACAGGTAAAAGCACTAAACAAAACCAGACTGATAGTAAACTTCCTAGGGGCAACAGTAAGTTCAGAAAGATAGAGAAGTAGCATCTTTTAGTGCTAAGATTTTTTTTAAAAAGTCAAGCTAGATTTTCTTTTTTACGATTTTATTGATTATTTTTAGAGAAAGGGGTAGGGAGAGAGGTATAGAGGGAGAAAGACATCAATGTATGGTTGCCTTTCACCTGCCTCCAGCTAAGGACCTGGCTGGAGACCTGGTTTGCAACCTGGTTATGTGCCCTGGCTGGGGAATTGAACCAGCGACCTTTGGATTTGCAGGCTGGCAAGCTAAATTTTTATACGTCATATATTAGTTTTCTTTAGCTGCCATAAGAAGTTGCCACAAACTTTGTGGCTTAAATCAACATGGTTCTTGGCCTGTAAGTCCCCTTCTCTATCTTTAAAGGCTGCAATATTGCATCCCTTGAACCCTTCTTCCATGTTCACTTCTTCCTCTGACCCGAGCCAGGAAAGGCTCTCAGTTTTTAAAGGCCTCATTGGGTCAGATTGAGCCACCTGGATAATCTAAGATAATTAATTGCCCCTTATCCAAGTCTCCAGACTTAATTACATCTGCCAAGTCCCTTTTCCACATTAGGTAACACACTCATAAGTCTTAAGGATTGTGACATAGATCTTTGGGAAGTCATCATTCTGACTACCATGCAACCTGCCCAACTATCATAGAAATATAAAGAAAAAGAGTTTTAAAAGACATAGAAGAAAACAATCAATATTGTAGGATTCTTGATTGACAATCTGTCCCTTTTTGACATTTTGTGTTTTGGCATTTATTGTTGCTGCTGAAAAATTTACTGTCAGTAAATGTGAAGTAGAGCTTGGAGATTATATGCAATGCTATAAAAACATGTTTGTCAATCAAAAACAGCCTTGACGGAAATAATAATTACTGTGATAATAACCATCATAATCAAACCTTTGGAAGGTTAAATACAGGGATACTAACTAGGATAATAATATTAAAAAAGAATGGTGAAATTGAAAAAGTCAATCTCCTAAAGTTCACTTTTTCTGGAATATGGTAAATTCTATCCTCCTCAGTTGGACAACAGTTGAGGTAACAATCATTAACCCCTTACTTTTCTGATCATAACTTAAAGCAAAATTAGCCAGTCAAATTTAGTATGAAAGCACTGATAGAGTTGGATTATTTAGGAGATTGGGAGATGAGGGATGTTAAAAGATAAACTGAGTTGTATTAAAAATTTTGAGTTTATACAACAACAAAATTTATTCAAGTGGGGCAGTAGCAAACTGGAATTGGTTAGGAGCACCCTACAGGCCTGAACCGGGGAAAAGATATATACAAAAGGTACAGAAGCAAAGAAAGGAAATTATTTGATTGGCTATAGCTTAAAGCGTAGAGGGCAGTTTGTGATTTGCCTTTGGTGTTCAGATTTTGTAACCTTGAGGTGGCACAGACTTCAGTTTAGGTGCCTCCACAGCTGCCACATTAGAGCCACTCCTGCTAATAGCCTCCTAGTTTAATTAACGTAACAGAGACCATCAGATGGGACCACTGGATTCCCCCCACCCCCATTCCTGCTTGGATGATATTCTCAGGTAGAAGCTGGCAAATTGTTTTCTTTAAAGGGATATATAATAAATATTTTCCATACCGTTCATACCATTTCTCTCACAACTACTTATTTTGCCGTTATAGCTCTAAAGCCCCATGGACAAAGTGTCACTGTATCACCTAGATCAGTGATTTTCAACCTTTTTCATCTCCCAGTACACATAAACTCATGTCTAAAATTCTGTGGCACACCAACTATATATATATATATATATATATATATATATATATATATATATATATATACACATTCTGACAAAAAAAAAGAAAGAAGGAACTTGTACCCTTTGCAGCAACATGGATGGAACTGGAGAGTATTATGCTTAGTGAAATAAGCCAGTCAGTGAAGGACAAGTATCATATGATCTCACCCATTACGGGACAATAATGAGCAAAACTAACAACAAGCAAAACAGAACCAAGTATATGAATACAAGGAATAGGCCTTCAGTGGTCAGGGGAACGGGGTAGGGGGGAGGGGGTGGTAGAGGCAAAGAAGGGGAGCAGCTTAGACAAGAACCTAGTATAAAGGAACCATGGACATGGACAACAGGTGGGATTGACTTTGCGGGGAATGGGTGGGTGGGGAGGGGGACAGAGGGGAGCAAAAAGGGGATGGATGTAATACAACAACAATAAAATTTAAAAAAAAAAGAAAAAGAAGATAATTTTGATTTATTCACAGTAACAGCTATTGCTGTGTTGGCTGCTGTCATTTTTTTAATTTGACAATCAAAGGAAAAAAAAATTGGTGCCCTTGACTAGTTAGGTTTTCCTTTTTTTGAAAATGCTTGTAGTCATGACCAGGTGGCCTCGTTGCTTGGAGCATTTCCCTATGCACCAAAAGGTTTCTGGTCAATCCCCAGTCAGGGAACATACCTATGTTTCTGGTTCATTCCCCAGTCTAGTATAGAAGGCAATTGATTGATGTTTCTCTTTCACATTGATGTTTCTCTCCCCCTTCCTCTTTCTCTAAAATCAATAAACATACCCTAACGTGAGGGTAAAAGAATCTTGCAGCATACCAGTTGAACACTGCTAATCTATATGTATATTTTTAGAACCTAATATTAAAAGTCCAAGTGAACATAATTGTTCCATATTAATAAAGAGTAAGGTGGATATCTAGACTACTAGATAGATAGATAGATAGATAGATAGATAGATAAATAGATGATAGAAGTAAGAACAACCTAACAAAAAGAAAATTAAACAATTCTGTAGTACAAACCCACGTATCACTGTAAATACAAAATAGAAAATCCTACCCTCTTAAACAAAACGTTAGCAAAGTGTTTTAAGTGTATTAAGGTAAAAATACTCAGTGACCATGTAGGTCATTTCTAGAATGAAAAAGTTGGAAATAGTCAATATATTGTAATCTATGTCTGGTAAAAGAATAAAAACAATGTAAATTATCTCATTAAGTACTAAAAGGCATTGTGTTCATAGTTATCTATGCCAAGCACTTTTTAAAAGTTTGATAAAATAAAACCTTACTAGAAAAAAAAAGGATCCTTGTTTAACATAACCCAATATACCTCATGAGTGACCCCTGAATTCAATCTTTTTATGTCTGGGAAAAAATGGACAGCTCAGGACAATGTTTATTTAACATTGTCCTTGAAGTTACAGTCAATCAAGTTAGGTGAGGACAATAATATAAAATATAAACTTTTAAATGAAGTGAATAATTTTTTAAGTTAAGACTACTTAGTTTTTATCAAAAAAGTCCCCACCAAACAACTAAAAAGCATGAATATTTTTAAAGGATACATTATAAATGAAAAATTAACATTCAATAGCTTTCCTCCCTATCAGCAAAAACAAATGGAAGGTAAAATTAATAGATACCATTTTTAAAGCAGCAAAGAGATATAACATTCAAGAACAAAGACAAATGCCACATGATTTCACTTATATGTGGAATGTAATGAACAAACTGAACTGACAAGCAAAACAGAGACAGATTCATAGATAGAGAGCAGGATGACAGCTATGGGAGAAGAGGTGAAAAGGTGGAGGGATTGAGTAGAAAGGACAAAGGACTCGTGGACACAGACAACTGTGGTGATTGCTGGGTGAAGAGGGGAATATAAGAGGGCTAAATGGTAATGGAAAAATTACTGTGAATTTAAAAAATAAAAAATAGATAATAAACAATTATAAAAGATAAAGACATAGGAAATATATAACTAAAATTGTATTTAAAATTTTAACAAAATTAATCAAAAATTTATTTTTAAAAGTCATTAAGTCATTGTGCAGGTTATCTTATATTCTAAACCTCTGAATATTTGAAGTATATTATTTTAAAAGAAAGAAATCTTTTGCTGGAGCATGCTGGGTAGCTAGTCAGCTAGCTAGATACAGAAATTGAGCAAAAATATATTATCTCTAATAGAAAAAATCTTAAAAATTATTCTACATTCATTCAATGAACTATTTAAGGAAAGGCAAATCCATATTACAAAATAAATTTAATAATATAGGAATTGTATTTAAAAGGAAAATAATATATTCTCTATTAGTTATAAAATCAGGAAAAACAATAAATTTTCATTAGAGATTGTATCAATGAAAAACGGAAGATTTAGTAAGTGGTATTGGAACATTGCTTGACTATTTTTAAAAAGTTGATTTCAAAATTTCACTTCATATATCACTTAAAGATAAATTTCATATTCAATAATATATAAACTCTAGAAAGAAAACTCATAAACATTGTGAAAATGTAAGTATTTTTTATAATTTAAACTTTATTGTATTTTTTTTACATTACCTCTTAGTCCTCTTATACCCCCATACCCCCAGCAATTACCACACTGTTGTTATTAAAAAGAAAAGATTCCTAAGCTTGGAGAAGAGAGAAAATGATTACAGAACAAAAAATGAACAAATTTTTTTTGTAAAATATATAAACTAGAACATGAAAAAAATTTCAGATGAAGAAACCATACAGTAAACATAACAAAAACTTAATAACTCTGTTATATAGAGAAACAATACACTTACTAATTAAACACTAAAACCCCACTTAATCCTTTATTAAAGTCAACAGGTAAAAATTCACAAAAATAAATTTTACTAGTTAGTAAAAATATTAAAATGATTCACTTGCTGCCAATGAAGCAAATAAAATGTACTCCAGGTAGGCAATTGTTTGCAAGACAACCTGAAAACATTAGAATTATACCATGAACCAATAACAAGCCAATTGGGAAATATTATTAAGAAAAAAGTTTCATAATGAGAGGAAAACCCAAAAGTGATATACCCTTAATAGTAAAGAGGTAGTTTAGTAAATGTTTGAATATTCTCTCAAATACAAGTATACAGTATCAGCCACTGTATAGTGAAATTGAAAATAACAAAAATTTGAGATAGCCATGTAAATTAGAATTTTTCAGTTAGAAAGCTATTTAGATGTACAAATAAGGAGGTTTAAGTATTAATACATTTAAGCCAATAAATTGACATTTGAAATATATCTAAGTCAGTACCCCTAAATGCAGAAAACACATAAAGAACATATATGTTCATTTCAGAGTTATTGACAAGACACTGTAAGCAACCCAAATGTTAACTAAAATCATGATACCAGGCACATAGGCAGGACTTGAAATGTAGGCCCAATTTCAAAAAGAAAAAAAAAAAAAAAAAAACAATGAAAAATATAGATAATAAATAGTTACCTCTTACCTGAATCCCAATTTACTAAAAAAGCATGTATTGACAACGTATTTTGCTGAAGTGATAGCACGTAGTGAATAAAGAGGGGAAACTTGGGTCCCCCATCTAAATTCTGGAAGAATTAGAGACATGAGAAATGTAATTAATGCATGACAGACCCCTCAAATGGTCACATTTAAGAGTTAAAGTTTGATTTGTATTCATATTTGGATTTCTATCATTCCATTTAGCTATCAAGAAATTTCAAGATTAATGAAACTTTTGTTGAGATATCCATATATTGCCGCTAGAACTTCTCTTTATGATATATTTCAACAATTATGAAAGGAGAGAGTATATTACCAACATTATAAACTCAACACCCTAGAATAAATAAACATTTTGATACATTTTCTGCTGATATTTTTTAATAAGAAAATAACAAAAACACAGCTGGAACCCCTTAATATTCCTCAATTTCATCCCCCCTCCCCAGAGTCACTACTATCCCAATGTTGTTAGGTTTTCTTTCCAAACATGTTTTAATACTTTCCTATATGTCATATAACCATGAATTTCCAAAATATTTGTAGATTTAACTAATAAAATTCCCCCCAAAAAAATTCTTTTAGAGGTCTTATTTAAATTGTATTAAAATTATTGCTTAATTGGAGAAGAATGAGCATTTTCCATTTCTAATCTTTCCATTCATGAATAGTCTATTTATTATTTTAAGTGTCTGCTTTTATATACTTTAAGAAAATTTTTTATTCTTTTATAATTTTTACTATAATAATTGTTTTTGTACTTCAGGGTATATCACTTTTGGGTTTTCATCTTATTATGAAACTTTTTTCTTAATAATATTTCCTAATTGGCTTGTTTTTTGTTCATAGTATAATTTTAATGTTTTCAGGTTGTCTTGTAAACAATTACCTACTTGGATGACTATTCTTAACAGTTTAACTGGCTTGTATATAGATTCTTTCAGATTTTGTGTCTTAGTAGCAATTATATCAGTTATTTTTCTTTCATTTCACTGTCTAAAACTTCAGTAATACAGTGAATAGAAGTTGTAAAAATGGGCACATTATAAGAATTTAAGTTCAACAGCTATAACAGAGGTTGTTTGTTGTTGTTTTTTTTAAATCTGTGCTTTAAATTAAATAGAACACCTACCACAGTAGTTGTATGTTTGTTCAGCCATGTAAGACATTGCCCTTATCTACCAAAAAAACCAGCACTACCCTCTTTAACATGATTTGTAACTCCATGCTCAGCTCAGGAGGCAGGGAAACCTAAGAACCAAAGTTTAGATGTACCCCACTCTGTTTAAAAATGCATCCTATAAACTACACACACCATTTCCAAAACATTTCCAAAAAGGACATGGTTTTATCCACTTGCTGGAGAAGTTAAGCCACATAGACAGCCATGGACCCACTTGGCATCTGGTTCTATTGTTGCAAAAGGAGAGGACAGATTTTGGTGGCATCCTTGTCTTGCTAGGGATTTCAAAGAGACTGCTTCTAACATTTTACCCTGGTAATCATGTTTCAAAATGTAACCTTCTACAACTGGTTATTTTAGCCTTTTTAAAATTATTATGAATAACTACTTCTGCTCTACCTATTGAGACGACTGCATTATTTACGACTTGCTAATTAATGAGATATTACATTAATAAATATAATATTAAAGATTTCTTGCATTTCTATAAAGCCATACTTAGCCAAAGAAAATTATTTTAAAATATTTCTAGATTTAATTTACAAACTTTTTTTTTTTTTAATGATTTGGCTTCTATTTTCTTAAGTGTAATTAATCTTTCATTTTATTTTTGTGTATTACCCTTATCTGGTTTTGGTGTCATGCTTATACTAATATCAAACTTAGGTTGGGCAGATTTGTGTCTTTTAGTTTGTTCTCTAACACTATGTGGCATGAATTATTGAGTCCTTGAAAATTTAGTAAAACTTATAGAACAAATCATCATGGTTCCCTTTTGGACTAGGTGGCAGGTAGGGAGGGTTTGTTTTACCAATTCAATTTCCTGTTTTCTGTTGTAGCTTAAGGAATATTGGAATTTGTATATTTTCTGAGATATTCACCATTTATTTTAGGATTTAAAATTTATTGAGTATAAAGTTGTTCTGGTATTGTCTTATGCTTTTTTCCCAATTCTATTAAAAATTAAACAAAAGAACCCAACAACCTGTGTTTATATTGCTTTTTCATTCTGTGTAATTTATTTGTACCTTCTCTCTTTGTGTGTGGTCAGTTTTGTCAGGAATTATATTTTCTATTATAGTTTCAATTATTTGTCTATCACATTGTTGTTAAAAAAAAACAAAACAGGTTTTCCCTTTATTAGTAACTTATGTTGTTTCTTTGTTTTTGACATAATTTTTAGTTGTGTCGAATATATATGTATATATATTTTCTGCTCTATTTGGGGAGAAGGGAAATTTAATTGTAGTCTAACATCTTGAAATAAAAAATCTTTCAGTCTTCTTTATGTTTATAAAATATCTATTTAACATGTTAAATTACCCTCCAAGTATGTCACATGTTTTAATATAGGGTGTTTTTATTGTTGGCTTCTAAATATTTTATCAGGTAAGTTAAAACATAACATTTAACCTATGAATTACTTAGAAGTGTATTTTTATTTGTTTTTGATCACATATTTTTATTTTATATTTGATTTTTAATTACATTGAATTAAGATCGGGCGCTATGATTCATATGATATTATTTCATTGGAAATTATTGATCTACTTGGATTGCTTCCATATCTTGGTTACTGCGACTATGTTGCAATGAACATAAAGATGTGTATATCTTTTCAAATTATTGTTTCCTTCAGATAGATGCCCAGAAGTAAAATTGCTGTGTTAAGCGTTAGTTCTGTATTTACTGGGTTGGCCAAAAATTTTGTTTGCTATTTTTATAAGATGGCTCTTGTCATGTTTAGTTGCTTTTAGCTTCATTCGAAATAATGTTTTTTTAATTGTATTGTGACAGCTGTCATATCAGTGTACATTTAAAGGCACTTATCAAAATTGGCGAATTTTCATGTAGCCACTTTAACAGTGAAGATGGAAGAAAATATGGAACATTTTTGGTATTTTATGCTCTATTATTTCAAGAAAGGTAAAAACTGAAATGCAAGAAAGGATTTGTGCAGTGTATGGAGAAGGTGCTATGACTGATCAAATGTTTCAAAAGTGGTTTGTGAAGTTTTGTGCTGAGATTTCTCACTGGATGAGTGAGATCTCAACTGGTCAGGTAGACCGGTTGAAGATGATAGAGATCAAATCAAGACATTAATTGGCAGCAATGAACATAATACCACATGGGAGATAGCTAATATACTCAAAGTATCCAAATGAATAGTTATTGGTGAAAATGAAAAATGTGTTTTTTATTTTATGGAAAAAAAATAAACAAACTCTTTGGTCAACCAAATGGTTTTTTGATGAACCTCCATACTGTTTTCCATAGTGGCTGCGCTAAATCCCACCAGCAGTGCATAAGGGTTCTCTTTTCTCTACACCCTTCCCACCACTTGTTAGTTGTTTTCTTTTTGATAATAGTTCATCTGACAAGTGTGAGGTGGTATTTCATTGTTGTTTTGATTTACATTTCCCTGATGATTAATGATACTATCATTTTCTCATGTGTCTGTTGACCATCTGAATGTCTTCTTTAGAAAATGTCTATTCTAGTCCTCTGCCCATTTCCAATCAGATATTTTCACTTCAAGCTAAACTAGTTCTTTATATTTTTGGATATACCCCTTATTAGAAATAGCATTTATGAATATTTTCTCCCATTCAGTGGGTTTTCTTTTCATTTTGTTGATGGTTTCTTTTGCTGTGCAAAAGTTTTTTAGTTTGACGTAAACTCATTTGTTTGTTTTTGTTTTTGTTGTCCTTGCCTAAGAGACATATTCAAAACATATTAGGTCAATATCAAAAAGTTTACTCCCTGTTTTCTTCTAGGAGTTTTTATGACTTCTGTTCTTATATTTAAGTCTTTAATGCATTTTATTTATTTTTGTATATGGCTTAAAGTAGTTCAGTTTCATATTTTTGCATGTATCTGTTCACTTTTCTAAACATCACTTATTAAAGAGTCTATCTTTTCCCTACTGTATATTCTTGCCTCCTTTGTCATAGATTAATTGACCCTATAAACATGAGTCTATTTCTGGGCTCTATTGTTTCACTAATCTATTTTTTTTGTGTGCTGGTACCATGCTGCTTTCCTTATTATAGCTTTTTAATATAGTTTGAAATCAGGGAGCATGATATCTCCAATTTTGTTCTTCTGTTTCAAGATTGCTTTGGCTACTTGGGGGTTTCGTGGTTATATATAAATTTTAGATTCATTTGTTCTAGTTCTGTGAAAAATGTCATTGGTATTTTGATAAGAATTTCACTGAATCTGTAAATTACTTTGGGTACTCTGAACATTTTACCAATATTAATTTTTTCAATCCATGAATATGAATATCTTTCCACTTATTTATGCCTTCTTCAGTTTATTTAATCAATATCATATAGTTTCTAGTTTATAGGTCTTTCACCACCTTGGTTAAATTTATTTCTAGGTTTGTTTTTTTTAATGGAGTTGGAAGTGCAATTGTTTTCTTATTTTCCCTCTATTATAATTTGTTATTAGTGTACAGAAATGCAATAGATTTTTGTATATTGATTTTGTATTAAAACATAGGTATTAGGGTCCTGAGATACACACCACTCTCCTGTAAGACATTCAGTCTCAGTAACAGCTCACTATTCAGTTTTTGTTTCTGGCAACTAAGCTTTTCAGTTCTTAAATTCATATTTAAATATCCATTTAAGTTGTTTTATTTTTTCCTGACATCCTCTGTGCTTGGATCTAGAAAGTGGTTGAGTGGTATTTCACATCACTTAAGGCCATCATTTAGACTGAAAGTCTCACAGCCATGTTTTCTAACATATCTTATAATATGACTTGATTTTGTTTACATGCAAAAGGTGAGTTAGAACATTAATTATTTGGACATTTTGAAAAAGAAATGCTCACCTTGATTTTAGATATTTTATATCTTAATTCCCTATTATATAACTTTGATTTTCTATTAAATGCTTCATGTTCTAGGAAAAGGTTTATTGTTACTTTTATAGTGGCTGTATATTATTTTTAGTACATTAGCAATCCATTTAAGTAGATTCATGATTAAGCCAATAAAGTGTCAATGATTTAACCACCAAAAAGCAAGGCCACTTTGCAGTTTCAGAGTTCAAGAAAAGCTTAAAACTGACATGCATGAACTATTCAAATAATGAATGCATTCTTTTTTTTTTTTGGAGAATTCAGATTTGTAAATAAAATTATGCAATATTAAATAAAAATATTTTAAAACAATGTTTATCTCCTTTTTGTTTTATTGCTTTAAGAAAAATAAAATATTTCTAAAATAATTTATAAAGCTGCCAAAGAATAGGTAAGTTAATAATACTATATAATAGATCACTGGATTTAGAACATCTAACTGAAAAAGCTGGAAATGAGAAGTTTAAAGTTCAAGGAGGTCTGAAATCTAACAAGCTTAATCAAAGGAAAAGATGTGAAATGTTCACAAAAAGGAGTCTGCAAAGCCACACACACAGAAAGACTCCGCCAGTGTGGGAAAAGAATGGCAACTTGTTCCTATTAAGAAAAAATAAAAATAGGTCACATTGTTGACCTTAGCATCTTCTGGCATAGTCATGTCACAGCCATAACAGAGAGCATAACATAAATGGCCAAGGGGCCCTCAATATGTGAAAACAATTTCTGAAAAGGGGGTGGGAAATCAATTCATACTAATTTTAACTCCCTCTTGTTTCTGCAAAGGCTCTTCTTGATTTCTTGGTGAACTTTAACACTTCTAGTCTCCTTGACACAGTTCAGCTTTCATACAGTTCCCCTTAGACTACAAAAGAGATCACTGGACCATATACAGTGCAACAGATAAACATGACCTATCTTGTACTAAAAATGAGTATCTCATACTGAGCTGAAAGAAAAGATTTATACAGGGCAAATATGGTCCAGATGTGAGGACCAGATCATAGGCTGCAATATATGAAGATGTAGCTTTCAAAATGGCACAGCAATTTTTGATATTTATCATCAAAAACTTCATCAAAAAAATCTCTGTGCCTAATTGTTAAACTTCACTCTAAAATCGCTGTTTGATGTTGTACAGTAGCTCACACATCAACCAACCACTCAAAGAAGAATCACTCATTAAATGTAAACTGTTTTCCATATTTTACTGAGCACTATTGTAAAGCTAAGAGGAGTATAATAATATTTTACACTTCAATAATATTTGTTATTTACAAAATACCTTGATGTTGTTAGCATGGGGGAAAATTGCAGTATCTAATGTATTTCTCTAACTTTCTCATTATAATACATACACACCAGATTAAACAGAAAGAACAATAGAGAATACAAACCATATGTTAAAATTATTAAGATGGAAAAGTTGGAAAGAGAAATTATGAATTTCCCTGTCCATAGAGATGGATGGGGAAAAAAACACATCCTTGAATATCTCAAAATCCACTTCCTGAAATAGAATAGCATGAATCACCTCAAAAAAATAACTGATCTACCTCCTGTTTTCTGTCTCTAGCACGATACAGTTTGTTTTTACCAGTGAACACTCTTCAACTGCAAGAGGCATACCTTCTGAATTCAACACATTTCACAAGTAATCCTCCCCTTCATCACTGTCTCTGATTGCAGATCCACTTAGGCAATAAAAATTTTTAATGTTCCTTGTTACTATGTCTTGATAGTAGTGGTGGTAACATGACCATATGCATTTGCCAAACACAGAGCTCTACTTCTTAAAAGAGCAAATTTTACTCTGTGTAAATTACATTTCAGGAAAAGTTACAATATGTACAATATAATAAGAAGTGAGGGGAGGTAGAGGAACTGTAGTATAGAATCTGGACATATTACCTAAGGAAAAGTGTTGCAAATAAGTATTGAGACAGATTAATGCCATCAGTTAACAAAGTTTATAGGAAATAGACTTTTTTTATCCCATGGAATTTACCAAAGTAGAGTCTAAGGAATGTTAGTGGACATACAAAAATAAACAGGTTCTTTGAAAAAGAGTTTAATAAATACTGACTTTAAAAAGAATGATTAGAAAATGCCTTTGTTATCAGACTTTTCTAGGTGCTTCCAAGTGCTTTTCCAACTGGGGAAAGCAGCACGTTGTATTTTAGAAAAATACTTGGCCATTGAACAATTTTCTCCTAACACATATGAAATTCTATGGCAAGCAAATGGCAACCATTGACTAATTTGAGTCTCCAGAATAGTTAGTGGTACTAAATTTAAAATAAGGAGAAAACTCCCACTTTAAATGATGATCTGCTGTGCAACATTGATTGAGCTGGAGCCCATAAATATTGATTTGCAAATTGTGGACTGATTTAAGGGCAAATTTCCTCAAAAGTAAAATATACAGTCAAGAGAACTAATGATACAGATGTGTAAGCATGTACACATATCTATATATTCCTGAGTTCAAGAATAAACATATATATTACATAAAATTATGTAAATATTTATGTATTATGTAAGTATATAAATATACTGACGCATAAGAGAAAAGCACAATTCTCTAAAAACTTGGAATAAAAGCATATCACTGAATTGCTTCCTATATAAAACATAAGAATATCATGTAAAACATTTTTTTGTATACCAAGGAAATCTAAGAAACTGATTTTTTTAAATGAGAATGAGTTCTATACAGTAGAATCAGGAGTTATGAAAGGGCAAGACCCTGAGGTAAACTTGGACAAGAAAATGAAGCTGCTGTAAGATATGGAAAGAAACAAATAAAATTTAAAAGTAACAGCAGAATAAAAATTATTACATCAGGAAAAACCCAACATTGACATTCGCGAAAATCAAACAGTTAACATGAGAACAAACTCAATTCACTCTCTCAGCGTTCCAAGTAACGGGTAAGGAGAATACATACAGTTTAAATGTACTGGCATAGCTTCTGAAATTCATCACAATCTGGCCCCTCCTAACTCTGCTGACTCCTTTTTTGTTTACCACCATCTCCTTCATTTACTACATTCCACACTTGAGCCTTAAATAGTTACTTAAAATTCCCTGAATATGATTCTGCTCTTTCATTATTCTAATTTAAGAGCATCAACTGTGGAGTGAAAATGCCAACCTGAATTTCAGTTCTTCCAATTACTAACCTTATGATGTTGAAAATATTTACTTAAGTTTCTATGCCCCAGATACTTCATCTTTAAAATGGGATCACTCCTCATTGTTAATTTTGTTTTCTTCTCTTTTTCAAATAGCCAGATTCTATTCTTTTATTAATCTCAACTCAGGCTTTACTGTCATTTCCTTGGTCTTCTAGTCTATGTTAAATACCTTAAAAGCATCTGTTTTTAAAAAATAATGTCTATGTCTTTACTATTTTGTCTTCTAGCATCTAGAAGAGTGGTACATAAAAAAAAAACTCCAGTAAAAATATTTTAAAAGTATAAATACATAGATGAATGGAGAGATTAATTAAAAATAGCTGAATAATGTTAAATTTTATCAAAAACCAAAGTTTTGGTCTATTACTAGTTTAATAAAATTTTATGGCAAGAAGATGTTAGGTATCCTGTAATAGTATGTTTTTAATCACACACTCATGGTCTAAGAATTATTGTCTCAGTGATTTATTGGTTTGAGTAGAAATTGCACTAGAAATTTCATATGTTCTATTCCAACTCTTCAATGTTGGGAGGCTCTAATTACAGAGAAAATGAAATTTGAAATGAACATTAAAGAATGAATTGAATTGGAATAGTAAAATACAGGAAGGGCATTCCAGATTAGGAAACAGCATGTACTAAGACATGAATATTTTAGTTGTCCTAATTGAAAGGGAAATAAGCTAGTAAAGTTAAACTTAAAAAATGAAAATTCCATAGGCTACTAACAGAGCTCACTATTGCTTCTCTGTGGACATTATATAGGTTGACAACCTGGAGTGGAATCACGGTGTGGTAGTTAAATTCATGCACTCTGCAACTAAGCTACCTGAATTCTGATCTCATTTCTGACACTATACTCTCCAGCAAAGTTTCAAAATGCTCAGTGCTTCAACAGCCTCATCTATAATACGGATACTGATTTTTAAAGTGGTTCTAATGATTAAATAACATGAATGTTACTTCGAACAGTGACTAACCCATTTAAAAGTGCTCAATAAATACTATCACTTATTTTAAGGCCACAAGACATTTCCCATGAAGAATGGGAATATATGGCTTTCAACATTTACCATATCAAGGTCAGTCTTTATAGTGACTCATTGCCACTTTAAGACAGGTTCCAATACTAACAATGTGATCTTATTTAGGGTAGTGTGGTATGTTAAGTACCATAAAAGTCAAAGGAAGAGTCTAATTCTTCTGAGAGCACTTAATCATTCTAATTGATGATGTTTAAAATTAAGCAATGGGTTGGTCTTGAGAGCAATCAATCTCTGGAAAGAAAGAGTGAAAAGGCAGGGAGGGAGGAAGGGAAGAAAAAGCTAAAAAAGGGAAGGAGGGAGTTTAGGTCATGTCCCTATTCAACCTGGAAAAAAAATGTAGCAGAAACTGTTTGAACACTCTAAAAAACTTTTTCCAAATCACATTACACACAAGCCCTTGGTTTTTGTTTGTTGCCTCAGACCAGATACATTCCAAGAAGTAACTGAAATATTAATCTGATCTGTGAGTTGGAAAATGTTTCTCAATAAAAATATTCAAAAGCCTGACTGCTTCTCAGCTTTCAGATGAATTAAGATTTAACTCAGACATGAATTGAACCTCTCTCTGGGGATGCTTCTCTTTTCAGGGCTGAGATCACAGAGTTCATCCTTCTGGCACTAGCAGCTCTTTGATTTTTGTCAGGGAGGCCTGCCACCAGAGCGCAATGCGTAGCAATGTGAGGGTATGTCTCCCATGTTCCTTAATGAAAAGTCAGCCTGGAGGAGGGGGGTAGGTTGGAGGGTAAATTTCAAAGAGGGGATCAGTTCATGGTCAAAGTATGAAGAGCTTATGGAAGAAAGAAAACTTCGAAAATTAAGCATTAACATAAATTACTGAACTCAGGCTTTCAAGTTGTATAGAAAAGAGATGAAGCAACGCTACCCCGTTAAAGGCTCGCCTTTCTAAAGGATGTATTCATCTGTGTGCTCTTGCTATTACTTCAAAAATTATCACACATATCCATAGATGATTCTATTTGAGTTTCTTAAAGAAAACATTGCCAGTATTGAAATGTAAAGAGATCCCATGCTTGAAATAAAGAAGATGGTAAGGTCACGGTTAGCTTTCTTAAAAGAAAATAAAATCAGTAATTTTTCCAGAAGAATAGCCTCTACTAATTGATGGTTAATTGACATAACATTATGACATAAACCTCATCAGTTTAAAGAGATAGAAACATGTGTTAGTGTTATGAATCTGGTAAATGTGATAATCTACAAGTAAACTAGATAATGCTTTCCCAAAGTGAAGGATTTTTTGGGGAGGGGTGATGAAACATCTGCTGTCTATAGAGTTTGTAGACTGGCCAGTATCCATTTTCCACTACAGTCCCACTGGGATGCGTGATAGGAGGACAAAAATACTCCAAAAAATCAAGAAGCAAAACAGAAGGAATATGGCAACTACCTCAGGTCTTTGGCAGGCAAGAAGTCAACAACCGTTCTTTTGGTCTCGGGGCTCTGTTGCACCCTGAAAAATTATTGAAGACCCCAAAGGCAATTTGTTTACATACGTGTATTACATATTTCAATATTTTCTATTTTGGAAATTAAACCTGAAAAGTTTGTATGTTTATTTTAAAATAATAAAAATAAACTCTTCCTATGTTAACATGAGCAAATATGTATTTTACCTAAGTTCCTACATTTTTCCAAACAAAATAGTGAAAAGAATGACATTATCTTACACTTTTGTGAATATCTTTTAATAACTTGTTTAATAAAAACAGCTGAATTTTCTTGTTTCCGTATTCCATCTGTTGTGATAATTTTGATTTAAAATATCAAGAAAAATTTGGTTTCATACAGAAACGTAGTAGGAAAAAGAATAAAACAGTCCTTTTTATTAAATTTGGGTATTGTTCTCTGATACTACACTAATGGCTGACAAGTAATAATTTCTCAAAGGTTAGTGCAATGTAGAATCTGATCTATATAAGCAGACTTTCCATAGTCTGTTACGCTGAAATCCACTGGTCAGTATGAAATTTTGAATGGATTTTTCATCTATTTATGGCTTGCAACATCATGCATTTGCTATTTAGGATAAAACAGCTTTCTGAGTTCTGAAGATCTTTCATTACAAAATACAGTTAAAGAATCACATTCATTAATATCACCCCCAACCTCAGCAAAATAGTAACTGTTGAGAAGTTTTCAAGCTCACAGTAACAGATAGGAATTTTCCAAAAACTTAATTTTTGCTTGAATGCTTAAATTTTATTATTGGCAACAAGTACTGCATGTGGTTTCCTTGAAGAAATAGTTTCGCTCCATTCATTAGAAAGAAAACATTGCCAAATTCCCAAGTCTACATAATCATACTTTCTCCGTCAGTTGTCCTTTCAAATAAAAATAATGTTCCATGAAGAAAGTGTCTAGTTCAGCTCACTCCTGAAATAATCACATGAGTACTTTTGCTCATAAGTACTTTTACTCTTTCAGTATACAGCTGAAGTAAGTTATTGCATACTTCTGTCTTGTTGCACAATATAAGAAGACATGTACTCAGGGTCAAGTTTAATACAGTGAAGTGTTATTGTTTTCATTAAGAACATTCTACGTGAAACTGGCTTTTTAAAAAACTATCAGTCCATTTGGTGCAGCTGCCTAAATTCATGCTGAGCTGCCTGCAGTCTTACCCACCATCTTTGCTCTTGCATTATCCATTCAAATGCCAACACAAAAAAGCAGGCAAAGTAATATCTTAGTGTAGTTATGAAATATTTTTACCTTAAAAAACACCAGAAAGGATTTTGTGGACCCTCAGAGGTGCACTGCTCCTACTTTGAAAACTGATGAAAATTTTAAAAGTTGGCTAAATCCTACCCCTGCACAGTTGAAATCTGCATAGACTCCCCCAAAACTTAACTACCCTCAGTTTCCACAGGGGACTGATTCCAGGACTCCACCCCTGTCCCACAGATACCAAAATCTGTGGGTGCTCAAGTCCCCTATAAAAATTGGCATAGATAAATACTCTTCATCAATGGACTTAAAACAATGAATCAAAACAGTATAGGCACATTTATTGGGGGAAAATCCCAAGTGGGCACATGTAGTGAAACCCAAGTTGTTCAAGAATTAACTGGACTAAGAGAGGCTGTACTAAGGAGCAGAGGGAAAAGTTCCTGATTTTCTAATTTCTATATTGGTCAATTAGGGAGGGAATATTTGGGACTATAGGTGTTCATTATATCCTGAAGGAATCAAACATCTGCAGCCAACCTTTTATAAACCTATGTCTTGAGTGAAACAAGGGAGAATTGACTACAACTAGTTGGACATAACTATATCCACAAGGCCTAGGAAGAATTTCAGACCAAATTAGAACAGGATATGTATGGACTCTAGGAAGACTATCTTCCAAAAAGAGAGGGATTCTTAGCAGTAGATAGAATAAGGAATCAACTAGTAACATAATAAAGATAGTAAATATGTTCCTTGTCTCAACAAAAAAAGAAAGATTTCAAGTTTAGAAGAAAGAAATACAGAAAAAAAAAATGATCCAAATAAGAAGAAACAAAGTTTGGTTTGATTTTGAACAATCAATACAAGAAGAAAGCATCCAATTTTTTCATGCCAAGAAATTTCTCTTTGAGTTACTTATAGATTTTGACTTTGGATTTGTAGAGAAGGAAATATGTGCTTAGCTATAGTGATAAAAAAATATGATTGATTCATTTTTAATGTGTATTAACTTAAAGATAAAGTACAGATTTCAATATAGTTGTAGAACAATATGTAAATGTTACCAATACTGAAGTGGAGGGCTGAAGAGATGTAGAAAATGATAGAAGCCCTAAGAATACCCTCAGTAATGGGGAGTTAAGAGGCACAATTGAAAGTTATTATTATAGAATAAGAAATGCAGGGAAACTAAGTATTTAAGTATTTAGGTCAAAGTATTATTTAACATTGTAAAGTTAAAGTTAAGAGATTTGGAAATTATACAATTATCATGAATTGGGAAAGGTAAAAGAGTGATGCATTGTGAATGAGCCAAATTTTCTTTGATTGTGCCAAGAGAAAATGTTTAAATGTGATAAATCAAAGAATTATAAGTTATATTATTAGACAACCTTAATATTAAAATATTTGATAACTATTGTGGTATAGACACATAATGATCAGAACAGACAGAAGTTTATATATTCAGAATGGAGGTTCACTGGGACACACTGGCTACATATCAATTCTGTTTTTAAAAAAGAATTCGGAAAGTAACTTCTGAAATAAAAATAGGAGCAGGTCAAAATGCAGGCATGGTTAACATAGAGAAATACTGATTTTAATTAAAGCCTTTCTGTGCCTTTTTAATTTTTGTTGTATGCATGTATTACTTTGATGAGAAATAATATTAATATACAAAGGGATATTTATATTCTCCTAATAGTTAAAACAATTTAAAACATACTATAATTCTCTTTAAAATCTGGGAAACAGTTGATAATTCAGTGGAAATAAATTCAATGAAATATAATGATAAACAGTTCCTTGATTTAGTAGCAAATTTTTTAAAAGATTCTAATGTATTTTCATATATATTCTCAAGAATATGTAAATGAATTACGTCAAGTTTTCATTTAGGAGATAATTTATAACTTTCTTTCTCATGATGACAGGAAGGTAATGGAAAATATCCTAAAACATATAGTTTATCTCTAGAGCACACTGCTTTAAAAGATATCAATGCTTTTAAACAGTGGGAGAGTCACCTTACCAAAATTAAAGATGATGTTGGGAATTTTATTTTGCTTTAATGAATGGACCCCAATGAACCATAAGTTATGTCTATATGGCACAATTAACTGTCCTTTCTGTTCTTTAGATCACCACAGAGAACAAGGGGCCTACAATAATTACTAGTTGTATTTCGAGGTTATCACTTTACTTGAATTTATGAGTAGTATGATTAGTCACAGATATTTTTTTTTATTTTAAATATTATATGTATTATTTTTCAGAAAGACGGGAAGGGAGAGAGGCAGAGAGGGAGAGAAATATCAATGTATGGTTGTCTTTCACCTGCCTCCAGCTACAGATCTGGCTGGAGACCTGGTTTGCAACCTGGTTATGTTGCTCTGGCTGGGAATCTAACCAGAGACCTTTGGGTTGGCAGGCCAGTGCCTTATCCACTGTGCCACCAGCCAGGGCTAGTCACAGATATTGTTGACTGCAAGAAATAAGTCCATGAAAAATAGTCTCCCAAAGAACACAGATGTCTGGGCTTAGAATTATTTGGATGTCAGACTCATTCATTCATAGGTGTATGAAGTCAGTAAAAGAAAGTACATAAGAAAATTTATCAGAATGTAATTAATTGCAATTATGTTTCAAGACAGAATTTTGCAGATTTTTTTGTATATTTATGCAGAAATATAAATATGCAGAAAATTTTATATTGTTGAACAAAATTGTTATATTACAAAGTATAGAGGTGTGGGAGATGGACAGGCCAGTGAGTGTTCAAGAATGCTTGGATTCATTTGGAGAAGGACCTCACAGGTCAGTTTTGAAATTACATTCATTTAACCAATATTTCCATCTTAAATTAGGTTCCTTGTTACATAATATACCAATATCTTTTTGTAGTGTTGCAGATCTTCAGACTCAAATAACATAGGATTTCAAACCATATGGCATTCTTCTTGTATGTTTCAAATGTTTAAGTTATAGTTCTTTATGTTTACTATTTTTATAGATCCTATGAACTATAAATGCATTATAATATTGATACATAGTTTAGTCATATAGAGAAAAACAGTGAAATTTCTACATGAATGCACATAATGTAACTCAGAAATGGAAAGGAAGTCTTAAATAAAGTGAATTTGAATTATTTGACTTAATTCAAACCAAGTAGCCCTGTGTTTATACATATATGTCTATAATAGCCTCTTCAACAACAAAGGTAGCTAACATTTGTAAGCTTTGATTTTTAATCAAATAGGTGGTCTTTTTGAGGCTACAAAAGCCAGGTAGGCATAAATATATAAAGTATACAATTATAGTTAAAATCCTGAGTTCTAGCAAACATCTATAGGAAGACACCAAAATTATTCTTTAGAATTAGCATATATTTATTAGTTAAAGCAACAAAGTTACGTAAGTTATACATACTAAAACATCTCTTTTTGTTCTACAGTATAAAGTATTCAAAGCAAGGTTCTTAAGGATTTTATGACATATCAAATAAATATGTATTAAATACTATTTTAAGCCACATTATTTCTAACAAAGACAACAAAGTTAATGTAGTTGCTTGTTCACATTCAATTATTTATTCATAATTCATCTTATAAATATGTATTGCGCTCTGTGCTCTTACACTACTATAGCAAAGGCAGAGACATAAAATGTGGCCTGAATACTGTGTGATAAGTTCTCTGGCTTACTTACCAAGTTAGGCCACTCACAGGAACAAATAAGTTAATTACAAAAGGTCCCTCAATAGTGTTACTTCTAAAGAAGGCTGGTTTTAAAAATAAAAAGTTGCCTACATTAGACATCATTATACTATAAGAAACTGGCAAGTGGAAAACCCTGGCATTATTGTATTTACAGTAAGGAAAATTAGGCAAAATGCCTATTTTTCTTAACTTTATATTCGTTTTAATGGACACCCATTCTTCATCTTTTTTCTTCGGTTATAGAAGTTCTTGAGAGGCATTATAATAGGTTCACTTTAATAAGAGAGAGGACAATCACATAGAAAATTACTAAATTATCCTCAGTTTAGGATTTCACTGCTTATTTATTTATTTATTTTTGCCTCAGGCTTTGGGACATTAAAGCTATGTTATAAATCCTGGTCACTGATTTTACTAAAGAGCAAAAATGAGAGTTTATTAGCATCTCAGAAGTTGCCTCAATGATGACAAAACAGTCGCTCATTATTGCTCATTAGTTTCGTATTAGATTCATTTGCAACAGCACTACATCTTCTATTCATCCTCAATTGCAAAGCAGCTGATATGATTTGACACCTGCTGTACAATAGAATTCATTAGATAGTAATAATACAAATAGAAATGCAGAAGCTGGACTTCTATTTGCCTCTGTGATGACTCTGTACAGGAAAAGGCCCCTAAAATCATCTAGGCTAGACCAAGACAAATATGCACAGCAGATAATCAAGGTTTTCAAATACTGAACTGTTTTTCTATCTACAATAATGTTCTATACATATTATGTAATATTTTAATGAGTGGTGTAATTCCCAAAGTGATGAAGCACTTTCTACTGCACAGATGAAATAAAATATTTGTTTAAAGAACCATACTGAATGATAGTACAACACTATGAACCCCAAACAGAATAAATACGAAAAGGAAAAACACCTTGGAAAAGCAAAGTAAAACTGCTAAAAAAAAAAGACCAAATTTTAAAAGCATTCACAGAATATATCTTTCAAAAATATCCTTCCAAACTGAAGGGGAAATAAAGACATTTTTAAATAAATAAAAATTTATCATTAACAAACCCTCACTAAAGTAATATTATGGGTGATTTTCAAGCAGAATAAAAATAATTCTGAAGGGAAGCTTAGATGTACAGGAAGGATTGAAGAACAAATATACAAATATATAGTTACATGGGGAAATATAAACACACTGTATAAAACAAAAGTAATAGTTGTAGATCATGAGGGTTAAAAATATGTATAAAATTAGGGAGGACCAAGATGGTGAAGGAGTAAGGGGAGCTACACCATTCTCCAACCAACACCAAACTGGAATTATAAATTAATCAGGAAGAAATCATCTGGAATAACCAACAGAACACCAGAACACCAACTGGAGAGAAGTCTTATTACCAGGGACAGAACAAAAGAGCCGATTCATCACCACTTGACCTGTAGGAAGTGCGGAGATGCGAGAGGCTGGCAGAGTTCCCATAGGTGGCAGCAGAAGGGACAGAGAAACATCTCAGCAGCCAAGGGTTCCACCTGAAGAGTGGGATCTAAACCCCCAACTGGGCTTCCCAGCCAACAGCAACACAGCTGAGAGTAAACAGCACCCAGCTGTGAAAAGCAAAAAGCTGCCAGGTTTAGCCAGCTTGACAGAAAGACTGAGTTCCTACAAGCATCACCCACGAAAATACAGTGGCACCCACCTACCCTGGGCTCCAGCAGAGAAAGGGCAGAGTGAACTAGAGACACTTAAGGAAGGTTTAGGTCAGTGGCTTTATGGGGAGAGCTGAGGGAGCAGCCTAAGAGTCCAGTGCTGACCCATCCCCCATACAGCCAGCAGACCACTCTTCCCCAAAGGGCAGGAGCCTGAGGGGAAGCCACAGCCCCACCCATAGGAATTAATCCACCCCACCCAGCAGTGCCTAAACCTGGCCTCAGATCACAGGTTGATTGGATTAACAACTAAAGGAGACAGAGACAGTGGCTCTCTGGTAGTCTCCAACTGGCTGACTAGGCCCAGACTGGTACTTGAGCTGACATCACCAAGCACAGATCCAGGAAGTAAAAATGTGCACCTCTGCACCACAAAAGGTCACACCCACTAAGACAGTAAATCAAAGCAGACCAACCCAAGAAGCAGAAACAAACAAGAGTCACCTAAAATGAAGAGACAAAGAAACCCTCAACAAATGAAAAGGAGGAAGGCCTGGAAGAGTGCAAAATGAAATAGAGGCAAGTACACTCTCAGACATGGAATTCAAAATAATGATGATAGAGAAGCTCAATGAGCTCAGAGAGTTCAAAGAAAACTACAAGCAACTCCAGGGGAACTACAAAGAACTCCAGGAAAGCTACAAGGAACTTACTGAGAACTACACCAGCATTAAAAAGGACAGAAACCATCAATAAGAGCCAGGAGGAAATGAAGAATACAATTTCTGAATTGAAGAGCACAGTAGAAGGAATCAAAAGCAGGAGGGAGAAAAGCAGAGGATCGGATCATCAAGCTGGAGGTCAATGTAGAAAAAAATTCCCAGGCAGTACAACAAAATTTAAAAAGGTTGAAAAAGAATGAAGAGGTTTTAAGAGACCTGCAGGACAACATGAAACATAATAACTTCTGTATCATAGGGATACCAGAAGGAGAAGAGGAGGAGCAAGGGATACAAAACCTGTTTGAAAAAATGACAGAAAACTTCCCTAAATTGAGGAGAGAAAATGTTGTGCAAACTCAGGAAGCACAGAGGGTACCAATGAAGATGAACCCAAACAGGCCCACTCCAGGACACATCATAATTAAAATGACAAATTTCGAAGACAAGGAGAGAATCCTAAAAGCAGCCAGAGAGAAACAGCTAATAACATACAAGGGAGCTCCCATAAAGTTATCAGCTGATTTCTCAACAGAAACACAACAAGCCAGAAGTGAATGGCAAAAAATATTTCAAGCAATGAAAAACAAAGGCCTGCAACCAAGAATACTCTACCCTGCAAAGCTGTCATTCAAAATAGAAGGTGAAATAAAGGAGTTTCCCAGATAAAAGAAGTCAAAAAGAATACATCTCCACCAAACCAGCATTGCAAAAGATGCTAAAGGGTCTGCTTTAAGGAGATGAAGCAACAGAGAGAAAGAAACACAGGTACAAAGGTAAATGGATTAAATGCACCAATCAAAAGACAGCTGAATGGATAAGAACCAACTTTAACTTACGAATGCTTTAAAATGATCTTGTTATAAATAGATTTTACTAAATAAGGTAAAATTTTGTATTTTACTTGTATCTGCATTACTGCAGGTTAAGTTTTCTTAGACTGGAATCATTTCACAATATGGGAAAATCAGGTTACTTGCAATAACTCAGAAAAATTGAATGCAGTCAAGGAAGAAGAAAAACCTAAGAAAATGTGGATGTATATTACATAGAATACATGCTATATTTCTTATTCACTGTTACAAAATAAGTGCTTATTTGTGGGTGTGTAATGTATAGATTTTGTTAGCAATTTATGTTTTAAATAGCAGCCAACTGGTCATGGGTGTGCTGTGAAATCAGTCCATCTTTAGGTTAGAAAAGATGCTGAGAATAAAGACCAATTTGGATGGAATTTGCAAACTACTAAACTATATGATTCGTGTACGATAGACAATATATATTCTCATATTAGCATGCAAATTAGATGAGATTCCTTTCAACTAAATGGTGGAAATATACATTTCCAGTTGAGAAGACCCCCAAACTGGGAATGCTTGGGAAAAGGTATTAATGCTATAGTAAACTTTATTATTGAAATGTGAACATACCTAATCTCTACCTCAACAGATTCTTAAATAGTTCAGGGGTTAGTTTAAGGCCACATAGGAAGTCAACCACAAGTTTAAAAAATAGCTAGAATACTATTTTTTAAATAGTTTCTATTTATTTAAATCCTAGGGATTTTATTTTTTACCTCAACTTAGCAGACAATAATTTCTACTCTGGGGACCAGCTGAGCACTACAAGTGCCATTATTTCTGAAGGCTTTAACTTGTAAAACACATGTAGAGGAAAAACAGAGGGTATTGAAAGAAGTAAGACCTGTGCACAGCCTAAATAAATAAATAAACAAACCTACTATTTAAGATGGAAAACTCCAAAAAGAATAAGTTGTAGTTCCAGTAGCTTAAAGTTGAGCTGTATTATTGGAATGGGGAGGATCTGACTCAAAAAACAAATTCATTTTTTACTATAGGTTTGACACTATCTCTAGGACAACCTTCACAAAAGTGAGTTCTGCAATACACCACTTCTGTGACATATTTCACAAAAATAGCATTGCAGAGTAAAATAAGTATTAAGAAAATATCTGCTTAATTTTGCTACAATATATCTAAAACTCTATCATTTAACATGTAATAATTATATAAGCTATTGGCATATTTTAAATTTTTTGTATTAACTCTTCAAAATCCAGTATGTATTTTAAATATGTGTAAAAATATGTATGGGTGTAAATGTAGCTTTGCATGTGTTTGGTAATACTGCAATTCATATTACTTAAAAGAGTAATTCTTTAAACAAATGAATTAATGTAGGCATTTTGGAATAATGAAAAGAAAAATTCGTATTAATATGAGTTGAGAAGCTGGCAGAAGGCAGCAATTAAATGATGAATTTTCTGGATGTGAAAGGAAAAAATAAAAAGTACCCATTGGTGGTTACAGAATAGACAGGGGGATGTTAAGAAGAATAAAGGAAATAGAGAAGCCAAAGAACTTACATGCATGATTCATGGACATGAACTAAGGGGGGCATTGCTGGAGGAAATGGGGTACTGGGTGGAGGGAGACACAGGGGAGGAAATTGGGACAACTGCAATAGCAAAATAAATAAAATATATTAATAAAATATGTATATTATAATACATGACAATAATAACAAATAATTTATGAAGGGTGAGATGGTGATAGAAATATTTTAAGATCCTTGCTATGTCTGGAAAGTGGTTGAACTCTTATAAAACAAAGAAGCATTTTGTAATTTCTAATGTAAAATCCAAAGAAAAGAAGTAATAAAGTAATATGTAACGATTAAGATAGTAGAGGGAAAATGAAACTACAAAAAAATTCTCAATCATTACAATAGATTGCAGGAAGGACATAGAAGGCAAGAAAAAGAATATAGACAGGGCCCTGGCTGGTGGCACAGTGGATAAAGGGCCAGCCTGTGAACCCAAAGGTCGCTGGGTCAATTCCCCAGCCAGGGTACATAACCAGGTTGCAAACCAGGTCTCCAGCCAGGTCTGTAGCTGGAGGCAGGTGAAAGGTAACCATACATTGATGACTCTCTCCCTCTCTGCCTCTCTCCCTACACTGCTCTCTAACTATAATAAATAAAGTCTTTTAAAAAACTCTTAAAAAAAATACAGACAGGACAAATAGAAAACAAATTATAAGACAATAGATGTAAATTCTATAATCACATTAAATGTCAATGCACTAAATGATCCAAATAAAAGGCAAAGACTGTTTGACTCAATTTTAAAAAGCTTCTAAGTTGATTATAAGAAGAACATCTAAAATATAAAAATGCATAAAGCCTAAAGGCAAACAGATGGAATAGATAATCCATACAAATACCAACCAAAAAAGAGGTATATACTTATATTAATGTGTACCAATATTAACATACAGCTAATGTATGTCTACATATATCAAAATTAGACTTCTCCTCTCTATATTTCTTTTCCATTCCAGAGAACCACTAATTTGCTTCCTGTCATTACACGTGTTCATTTTCTAGAATTCTTTACAATTGGAATCATACATTATGTACATTATTTGCTATTTCACTGGCAAAATTGTTTTGAGATTCATCCATGTTTTAGTGTGTTTCAATACTTTAATCACCAAGGAAAATTCCACTGTATGGATTTGCCACTTTTTGTTTATCCATTTGTGAATAGATACTTGGATGTTTCCATTTTGGGGTATTAGCAATGACACTCCAACATTTGTGTAGCAATCTTCATGTAGACATAGGATTTAATTTTTCTTGGTTCAATACCTAGGACTAAAATGACTGGATTATATAGGAGATTTATAATACGTTAACTTTTTAAGAAACTGCTAACCTTACTAATCTGTGTTCTAAAATGATTGTACTATTTTATCTCCCCATCAGAAGTGTATGAGTGTTCCAGTTCCTCCACATTCTAATACTCAGTACGATCTATCTTTTAAATTTTAGTCATTCCAATAAATGTTTAATAGTAACTCATTCTGGTCTAAATTCGAGTTCCCTAGTGTCTCATGATGTTGGGAACATTTTCAGGCTCTTATTTGCCATGTATATATTTTCTCTGGGTAAATTTCTGTTCTGTTTTCATTATGGTTCTTTGAAAATACGCTCACAAATTTTTCAGTACTCTTCAAGAAAGAAGCTTCATTCCCATTGCCTTTAGTGTAGGCTGGATGTAATGTGAATTTTCTTTGTTAGGTTTCTTTCTTCCTTTTATTTTCTTTCTTCTCATGCTCTATATAAGCCTCTACCTTGTTCCATCATGACCTTTTTTTTTGGGGGGGGTGTGTGTGTGTATTATTGCCATTTTTTCCAGGCCAGCTATTTACACTTTATTTATTCCATAGAATAAAATAAGAGGGCAGGTGCGAAGGGTGGGCTTGTCCAGCCAACCCCACTCTTGGATCTTGATATCCCAAATCAAGGATGTTGTCTTCCTTTAGAATTTCATGTGCTGCCTGAATGCAGGACGGATATGCATCTCTACACTGAAGCCTCCATCAATTTTAGCCTAAATTCACTGAAGTTTTCATTTATTCTTCATTTCTGGTCGAGTATTTGGTATTCTTTTATAGATTTCATATAGAAAATGTAGTGATTTTCTCTTAATTCTCTTTGTTGATTCTAGTAGGTTTTAAAGAGCAGCGTATGGCAGAAAGCCTTACTCTACCATAGGTAAATGGAAGTCAGTCTAAATTTTCCAAATTTATAAAAAATACAGGATAAGTATAGTATTTACAACAGCGTGCATTTATGTATATTATTAATTCCTTAGTAGAAGTGAGATAGCTTGGACAGCAGGTCCAATTATTAAACTGTCTTTCAGGAAGATTATATCAACTCAGATGCCATAATCAGCATCAGAGTGTGCCTACCCTACCACCTTTCACAAGTTGTGTTATCATTCCTTTTCATCTTTGTGTACCAGATAAATAAAAATGGTAGATCATCTTTTTAATGTTTAACTATTTGTTTCCAGTAGTCAATATTTTATAACTTTAATTGCAATGTGTAAAATTTCTTTGTAAAGTCAAGGACTTCTCTGGTTGTTTTTCCTTCCTCTTCTCATCTATGATCAGGTTCCATGGAAAACAGACTCTGTGATGGAGAAATTTTTGGAGGAAGTCTATCAGGGGGAAGGTAGTATTTAGGATTCTTCAGAGGGCATTGTCTCCCATGATTATGGAGGCTGAGAAGTGCCTTGATCTGCCATCTGCAAGCTAGAGTCAGCAGGAAAGCTGGAAGAGCATTTCTGAGAACCAGAGGGCTGATGCTGTGCTCCAGGCCAGGGCAGGAAGACTGACACCCCTGTTCAAACAGTAAGGTAGGGATAGCTAATTCCCTCTTCCTCCACTTCTTGTTCTATTCAGGCCCTGAAGACAGCACACCAGGAAGGACAATTGGCTTTACTTTGACCACTGATTCAAATGTAAATCATATCTCAAAACACCCTCACAGACACATTCAGAAATAATGCTAATTTTGTGCACCAGTCAAGTCGGCACATAAAATTTACCATCACAGGATGTACTCTAGGGAGCAATAGCAGTGAGGGACGGGGAAGGAAGTAGGGTTGGTCTTAAGAGCGGAATTGTACTGCAATCACAGCAAAGCCTCCAGGAATGTTATGATCCAGTAAAGTTGCCCACATTGAGACAAAGGGTCAGGCCTTTGTTTACCTACACATACTGTTTACTTGAGGCGGGCTGACCCCAAGGAGGGGAGCTGGCCTCTTTTGACTGAGAAAGTGCTGCACTAGGTCTCAGTGGTGAGCCATCATCAACCCAAAGTCCTAGAAGCTGTTAAATTGAGCCCCTTTCTCCTGAAGGGAAGGTGCAGACGGTACACCACAGCATCCATTATACCCTGATCCCAGATTTTCCTTTAGTAAAACTGAGTCTTGGAAATTTTAGCAATGAGGTTTGTATAAAATTGACCCCATAGGACCTCTCGTTCCAAGAATAGATTGTGATTGGCCTAACCTAACCTCTAGAATTGCAACTAACTTCCTTGCTACCATATTTAGTTCAGGGATGGGCACATCAGTAAATAGAATTACCTGCCATGGTAGTTTCTTTGAGGCAACCAAAGTTATCCCAGATGGTTCAATTAGAGCAAAGATCAAAAGTGACTTTCAATTTATCTATCTCAATATAAGCGAAGAAACTTAAGCCACTTTTTTGGCTAGGAAAACTAGGTATAGGACAAGCATTAAGGTACACAGGCTTTAGTTAATTAGCAATAGGGGTCTTGGGGTCAAGATAATGCTGACACTGCAGAGAGAAGCAGTGATGTGGATAAAATTAGGGTTGGTGGCACCACTGGACCTTGATAAAAGCAATCTTGACTCGGTGAAGACTATTTTTACACCTATGTGAGCTAAAATGTTCTCATATTGTTTAAGCCTGTTTGAACTTTTTTGTCACTTGCAGAAGTAAGGGGTTACTGAAACGTTTTACATGGCGATATCTATGCTCATTTGCATACTTTTCTATTAATGTATGCATATTTTTCAGCTTGTTCTTCTAAACATCTATTGAGTCATCTATTTTATTATTTTCCTTTATATTGTCCCTCTATCCTACTGCTCTTTTACTTCTTATGTTATACCCTATCAGTAAAATATGTGAGATATAGTTTACCATGTGGGTTGAACTGTCAAAGAAGACTGCTAATAATCATGAATATTACCCAAGATATAACCAAACTTCACTAATGACTCAGAGTATGCAGACAAGAACTGGCACCGATGTGGCATTTCCTTTTAGAAATGCTCAAATCCTTTAGCCTCAATTTTCAAAAACATCCCTTTCTCCTGCATAAGAACATTATGGGTTAAGATAACAGACAAATTCTGAATAATGGATGTGGAAACATGCTTCTCAAAGAAGTGGTTTAAGTTTTATTGTTCTCTAGTTTTATACTCAGTTACACAGCTAGAACAAATCTGTTATCATATCCTATTCTCCAGCAAGAAAATTAATTCTGCTTGTTGATTTATGAGCATTTTGCACAGACCACACATAACACTTTTTATAGATAGGCATTCTCCAGTATCTTTCCCCTAATAAATATCATGAGCAGCTTTTATAAGAGGTCTGCACAAAAGGGTCAGACTAGGTAAAGAGTAAGTCACAGTTGGCTTGTTTTATATTACACACCAAAGAATGTCTATTTATTAGAATCATGTACATGTGTTATATCATAAAGTATACAGAGAAACAAAAATTTAGAGGCACAAAATAGACATAAAAATTTTAAACACGGTTTTATTTCTTTTTTACCTTTTTTATTGATTGGTTTTAAAGAGAGAGAGGAAAGGACAGAGACAGAGGGAGAGAGAGACTGTGAAATATCAGTTTATTGTTACATGTATTTATGCATTCATTGGTTGAATGGTGTTTGTGCCTTGACTGCAACCTTGGCATATTTGGATGATGCTCTAACCAAATGTGCTACCTGGCCAGGACTATATTGTTGTATTTCATGTATTACGAGCAAAAGCCTTTATGCCTTCTCTAAAATATTTATAAATTTTACAATAATGATAGTAATTATATTTTGTGCAGGAGCATCATTGAATATGTCCCATTGATTTGGAAAATTTTTATTAAATAATTTCTGACACAATGTCTCTGAATCTAAGTTTTGAATACTTAATGTTAATGACTAGCACAACTGAAAAGAATTAGATCCAGATATATATAGCTCCAAGTGGAATAACTGCTGAATTAGCTATTCTTACTAAATTATGATTTAACTTTAAAATTTCTACCAACTAATTATTCATAGATTTTTTGTTAAAATTTGGCTATTAAATTTCTTCCTTTCTTGTCAATCTTTGCTAAATAATCAGAATGTGGCATCATTATACTTTTTAAGCAAATGGTTCAAAATTCTCTGAAACTCCTCATATGAAAGATTTCATAATCAAGTTAGAAAATTTGTAATAAGAGTCTTATCAGTAATACATTTATAGCATTATCAATCATACACATACACACACACACAGCCATACAGTATAATGGAAACATTTCCATACATTTATTTTCAAAATCTTTTCTCCTTACCATGGATTTCTTTTGAAAAGCTGTTACTTTCTTATTTGTTGATTAAAATCACTTTCATGAAGGAATAGGCTAAGGTGTATTTTTCTAGAATATATCCCAACTAGCAATTCACTGACAGCCTTTTTATCTTTATAAAAATCTAGAATATTTGTCTTTTTATTATTAAAAAAAACCCATAGCCAAAATTCAAATTCAACATTTCTTTAAGTACTTTGTCAAGAGGTAACCAGTACAAAACTTTTTCATAGTTATTTCTCATCTTATGTACTGAAAAAGTACTCTATGATTTAGGAAAATACAACCTGTGAATTTATCTGGGCACAGAATATATTGTGTAGGCATATACACACATTGCATGCAAAAATGAAAACTCTGACACGTAATAAGTATTTGATACTTATTACGTGTCAGAGCTTGAAAATATTTTAATTGATATTTTAATTATCATATCCCTGTAGAACCTTTAATGTACATATGTATTCTCCATTGTGTTTTAACTTAGGAATAAAGTTTTGCATGTAAATGTAATCTTTTTAAAAATTTCTAAATTGCTGCATTTGTATAGATGCCATGTTTTCTGAACTCTCCTAGGGATTATGAACTAGAAAGTTATGACATTTGCTCCTATTTCCTGAATGAATCTGTTTTATTCCCCCTCAGAGGACATTTATTTTTATCCTTATAATAGTTTTCCTCCCCTGAACTACTAAATATTTCCATCTGCCTGGTGATTTTTCTGTTTGTTAAGCCCTACAGAATAAGACACTTTGTTGAATTGGGGAAGTTGATATAGGATCAGTCAACAATTACATATGTGGGTTTCATTTCTAGCTTTTCACTCCAGCAAAAGGAGAAAAAGGAATAGTTCTTCATTCTCTGTAGTTTTATTTTGCTAGATGTGGAAGTCCCAAGTGGCTGTGGTGCAAGAGTTTCTGGGAAGGCAGTCACATGACAAAAAACGCTCTGCTTTGGTAAGGGGCTTTTTTTTTATACAGTTGTTGAGTTAACCTAAAGTTAGCTGAGCGAGCATCTCTGTCCCTGCCATCTCCATCTGACATGATGAATCTTGCTGGTAGCATGTTGCAATCAGCCAGTTCTGTGGGTGCTGTCTGTTACTGTTGCTAATGACCACTCCAGGGGACTGAATCCCCAGCCTCTGGTCAGAGACTGGGGGTTGGAGGGGAGGTGTAAGACAATACTGTTTTCTTATTTCACAGGTGAATATTTCTTGTCCTAGCTGCCTTATTACAGACTATTTAAGGCTCTCAATTTGCTCCCACCTGCACTAAGTTTTGTAGAAGCAATCCTTTAAATTGGGGCCTCTTAATGGACTTTGTGTTGATGCTAATTATCCAACGCTGTTAATGATTCTTTCCATTTGCCCCATTATTTACATTTTTTTGGTCAATTCCATGGAATGTAGGAGAACAATATTAAATACTTGTAATCACATTAATACCCTGAAATGGAAAGCTCCTATTGTTTTTTAAAATGGGAGAGTCAAACTTTTCCAAAATACTAACATTAATATATAATGATCCCAGATTTGAAGTATGAGATTAAATAGGTAATGTATTTCCTTGAAGGAGAAGGCAGTTACTTTATTTCCTATTAATATAGTAACACCACTCTTTTGAAATTATAATTGAATTTGTTAAACAAATAGAAAAGCCAAATAAGTGAAAAACTTAAAGCTGCTCCTTGATAATTATATGAAAATATTTGTAATATATGTTGTATCATGTAGACAACAAATATAAATAAGAAGATTACCTCACTTGGGTATAA
Source organism: Noctilio leporinus (assembly GCA_004026585.1). Classification (NCBI taxonomy): domain Eukaryota; kingdom Metazoa; phylum Chordata; class Mammalia; order Chiroptera; family Noctilionidae; genus Noctilio; species Noctilio leporinus. The sequence continues at coordinate 171,788 of PVIW01001497.1, read as the reverse complement.
GGAAATATATTTTTCAAAATAAAACTTTTAAATGTAAAATAAGGCCAATTCTTCAATATTTTTACTTAGTTCAGCTACCTTGTTGTCTAAAAGATATCCACTTATGAATTATGTATTATATTAGTGTTTTTCCAATTTTTAAAATTCATGTTCCATTTGTAACAAATATCTGTTAGAGCCTCATGCTCCTAACATTTTTTTTAAGGTTTTGTTATTTTCAGAGAGAGGGGAAGGGAGAGAGGCAGAGAGGAAGAGAGGGAGAGAAACATCAATGTACCTTTCACCTGCCTCCAGCTAAGAACCTGGCTGGAGGCCTGGCTTGCAACCTGGTTATGTGCCCTGGCTGGGAATTGAACCAGTGAACTTTGGGTTTGTAGTCAGGAACCCATCTACTGAGCCACCAGCCAGAGTTCATGTTCCTAAAATTTATATTTCAAAAGATACTTTTCATTTTTAAATATAATGTAATATAATACTGAATTATATATATTTTTTCAAAGTATAGTTTTCTTACAGAAATTCTTAAATGCCCTCTAGCAAACATTTTACTCCTGTTTTCTCTAGATAAAAATACTGATCTATGTGGACTAATTGCATCTAGACTTTTGTGTTGGTTATTTTTTTGTTTGTTTGTTTGTTTTTTATAGCAGATATGGTCTGGCTTAGAATCAAACTCTGATTTTTCCTTTTAACTCTATTCTATATGATCTAGGCATAGCTGACCATACTTTCAAATCTGGGAGTATAAATTATAGTTCCCCACAAAGAAACTACTAGAACTGATAAATGAATTCTTCAAAGTAGCAATATACAAAATTAATATCCAGAAATCAGTTGTATTTTTACATGCCAATAACTAACAGAAAGAGAAATTAAGAAAACAATCCCATTCACAATTGCTTTAAAACGATCTAGGAATAAACCTAACCAAGGATGTAGAAGACCTGTACTCAGAAAATTATATAACACTGAAGTAAGAAACTGAAGAAGATACAAATAAGTGGAAGCACATACCTTGTTCATGGATAGGAAGATTTAACATCATTAAAATGTCCATACTTGCAAAGTAGTCTATAGATTCAACACAATTCCTATCAAGATTCCAGTGATGTATTTCACAGAACTAGAACAAATATTTCAAATTTTTATATGGACCCACAAAAAAACCCACATAGCAACAGCAGGCTTGAGAAAGAAGAACAAAATTAGAGGAGTTATGCTACCTGACATCAAACTATACTATAAGGCCATAGCAATTAAAACAGCATGGCACTGGCACTAAAACATACACAGGTCACTGGAACAGAATAGAGAGCCCAGAAATAAACATGCACCTTTATAGTTAATTAATATTTGACAGAGGAAGCAAGGATATAAAATGGGCTAAAGGTAGTTTATTCAATAAATGGTGTCAGGAAAATTGAACAGATGCAGAAAAATGAAACTAGACCACCTTCTTATACCACACAAAGAACAAATTCAAAATGGATTAAAGACTTAAATGTTAGACCAGAAACCATAAAAATCCTAAAAGAAAACATACCCAGCAAAATCTTGTACAGTGCTCATAACAATAGTTTATCAGATTTGTCTCCCCAAGGAAGGGAAAAAAAGAAAAAATAAACTAATATAGCTACATAAAACTAAACAAGTTTCAGCACAGCAAAGGAGAACATCAACAAAGTAAAAAGACAACCCACAGGATGGGAGAACATATTTGCCGATGCATCTGATAAAGGGTTAATATTTAAAATTTATAAAAAACTTATAAAACTCAACACCTAAAAACAAACAAACAACCCAATTGAAAAATGGGCAGTGGACCTAAATAGACACTTGTCCAAAGAGGACATAGAGATGGCCAATAGACATATGAAAAGATGCTCAATGTCGCTAATTATCAGAGAAATGCAAATTAAAACCACAATGAGCCCTGGCTGGTGGCACAGTGGACAAGGCATTGGCCTATGAACCCAAAGGTCTCTGGTTTGATTCCCAGCCAGGGCACATAACCAGGTTGCAAGCCAGGTCTCCAGACAGGTCCATAGCTGGAGGCAGGTGAAAGGCAACCATATGTAGAAGTCTTTCTCCTTCTCTGCCTCTCTCCCTTCCCCTCTTTCTTAAAAATAATAAATAAAATCTTTTTAAAAACCCGCAATGAGCTATCATCTCATACCTGTCAGAATGGCTATCATTCTAGCAAACAAAAGTGCTGGCAAAGATGTGGAGAAAGGGAAACACTTACTCATAGTTGGTGTGAATGCAGATTGGTGCAGCCACTGGGGAAAGAAGTATGGAGATACCTCAAACAATTAAAAAGGGAACTGCCTTTTGACCTAGCAATCTCACTTCTAGGAATACAAAATATGTTCAGAGAAGGTCAAACCATTGTTAACACAATGAGAAAAGTTTGCATGGCATTGATGCAACCTGGCAGCCAAGGAGAGTGAATTGAAATGCACATGGGTGAACAATGACATCACTGTACTAGTCATCAGGGGCGGTAGACACAACCAAGTGAGCATGTGTACTGTGTGGTCATTGCATTCAGAATGACTGAACAAATAGACCAATGAATCTGCATCAAATTTTGAATTAAGCTGAGCATTACTCTGCAAAAACTATTGGGGTGATTCAGGAGGCTCCAGTGGGCAACTGATGATAGGCAGCTTCACATAACAATGTGCCAAGTCATGCATCACATCTTGTACAGAGATTTTTGATGAAAATTAAATCACCCAGGTGACTCAGTTCCCCTACAGTCCAGATTTGGCATCCTGTGATTTCCGGCTTTCCTCAAAACTAAAATCAGCTTTTGAAAGGGAAGAAATTTCAAACTGTTGATGCAATTTAGGAAAACACAATAGGGTAGTTGATGATGATCAGGAGAACTATGTGAGGTCCCAAGGTGCCTACTATGAAGAGGACTGAAGCATCATTGTCTTGTGTACAATGTTTCTTGTATCATGTATCTTTTTCAATATGTCTCTATTTTTCATATTACCTGGGTGGATACTTTCTGCACAGATGTCATATATCTAAGGGAATCCAAAACACTAATTTGAAGAACTTAAGCACCATTATTTATAATTACCAAGATATTACCAAGCAGCCCAAGTGTCCATCAGTAAATGAGTGGATAAAACAATTATGGGACATTCACACAATGGAATACTTCTTGACCGTAAAAAAGAAGAAAAATTTACCCTTTGCAACAGTATGGATGGACCTGGAGAACATTATGTTAAGTGAAATAAACAAGTGAGAGAAAGACAAATATATGATTTCACTCATATGTGGACTCTAATGAACAAACTGAACTAACAAGCAGAATAGAGACAGACTCATAGATAGCAGATGACAGCTAAGAGGAAGAGCTTAGGGAGTGGGAGGATTAAGCAAAAAGAACAAAGGATTTACGGACATGGACAATAGCATGGTGATTGCAGAGAGAAGGGGGGTATAACAGAACTAAATGGTAATGGAAGAAATATAATAAAAATTAAAAAAAGAAATAGTAGTTGCTTCTGGGGAGTAGATTTGGGGTTAAGAGAAACTTGCTTTTCATTGTATAACTTGTACAACTATTTTTTACACACATATTATTTTTTTAAGTTTTCTAAAATAATAAATAAAATAAAATCTTTGAAGTAATTGTGATACCTACAAGCCACTGTTTTAATATAAACCATTTAGACCTTAACAAAGCTACAATAGGGTCCTTAACCTTTTGAACCATGGATGACACTTTTGACAGCCTAGGATAGCCTCTGGATCCATTCCCTGTAATGTTTTTTAAATGGATAAAATAAATAATGTAGAATCATAAAGAAAATAAAATCTATTACAATTAGTTATGAAAGTATTTTTAAAAACTAGATATGACAGTGGGTCAGACTTTTATAGTGATTATAAGTAATATTTTGATATATCTAACACAGCTCTATTATAACATGAAAACTTCAATTTCTTTTTTAATTTTTATTTTTAATATTTTTATTCATTTTGCTATTACAGTTGTGACAATTTTCCCCCATTGTCCCCCTCCAGCAATGCCCCCCTTAGTTCATGTCCATGTGTCATGCATATAAGTTCTTTTTTTCTTTCACATCCAGACAATTCACCACTTAATTACTGCCATCTAATAACTATCAGCCTTTTTAAATAAAAAGTTTTCATTATTTCAAAGTGCCTACATTAATTCATTTGCTTAAAGAATAACTTTTTAAAATAATATCAATTGCACATTTACACACATACATATTTTATACATATTTAAAGTAGATACTGGATTTTGAAGAGTTAATACAAAAAATTTAAAATATGCCAATAGCTTATATAAGTATTACATGTTAAATGATAGTATGTTAGAGATATTATAGCAAATTAAGCAGTTTTTTCCTTCTTTAATACCTATTTTACTCTGGAATTCTATTTTTGTGAAATACATCACAGAAATGGTGTATTGTAGAACTCGTGAAAGTTGTCCTAGAGACACTGCCAAACCCATAGTAAAAAATGAATTTGGGTTTTGAGTCAGGTCTTCCCCCCTCCATATTATTTTGCTGAAACTACAACTTATTCTTTTTTGCAGTTTTCCATCTTAAATAGTCAATTTTTTTTTTTTTGGGCTGTGCATAGGTCTTACTTCTTTTAATACCCTCTGTTTTCCCTCTACATGTGTTTTACAAGTTGAAGCCTTCAGAAATAATGGCACTTGCAGTGCACAGCTGGTCCCTAGAGTAGAAATTATTATATCTACTAAGTTGAGGTAAAAAATAAAAAAAAACCCTAGGATTTAAATAATTTTGTAGAATAGTAGTATTCTAGCTATTTTTTAAATTTGGGGTTGACTTCCTATGTGGTCCTAAACTAACCACTAAACCATTTAAGAGTCTATTGAGGTAGAGATTAGGTACATTCACATTTCAATAATGAAGTTTACTGTAGCAGTAATACCTTTTTTCAAGCATCCCCAGTTTGGGGGCCTTCACAACTATAAATGTGTATTTCCACTATCTATTTGAAAGGAATTTCATATAATTTCCATGCTAACATGAGAATATATTTATTGCCTATGTACATGAATCATAGTTTGGTAGTTTGCAACTTCCATTCCAAATTGGTCTTCATTCTCAACATCTTTTCTAACCTAAAGACTGACTGATTTCCCAACACACCAACTACAAGTTGGTTGCTATTTAAAACATAAATTGCCAACAAAATCTATATATTATATACCCACAAATAAGCACATATTTTGTAATGGTGAATAAGAAAGATAGTATATATTCTATGTAACATACATCCATATTTTCTTCCTTTTTTCTTTTTCCTTAAATGCAGTTGATTTTTCTAAGAATTATTGCAAGTAACATGATTTTCCCATCTTATAAAATAATTCAAATCTAAGAAAACTTAACCTGCAGTAATGCAGATACAAGTAAAATACAAAAATATACCTTATTTAGTAAAATCTATTTATAGCAATATTATTTTAAAGCATTCATAAGCTAAAGCTGGTTCTTATCCATTCAGCTACCCTATGTCTTTTGATTGGTGCATTTCCATTTACCTTTAAAGTTATTATTGATAGGTACTTATTCATTATCTATTTTTCCCTTTATACCTATGCTCCTCTCTGTCTCCCTCTGTTTCTTTATCTTCTTAAAGTAGACCCTTTAGCATCTCTTGCAATGCTGGTTCAGTGGAGATGTATTCTTTTAGCTTTCTTTTGTCTGGGAAACCCCTTATTTCACCTTCCATTTTGAATGAGAGACTTGCTGGGTAGAGTAGTCTTGATTGTATATCTTTGTTTTTCATTGTTTGAAATATTTTACCATTCACTTCTGGCTTATTGAGTTTTTGTTGAGAAATCAGCTGATAACCTTATCAGAGCCCCCTAGTATGTTGTTAGCTGTTTCTCTCTTGCTGCTTTTAGGATTCTCTCTTTGCCTTTGACATTTGCCATTTTAATTATGATATGTCTTGGAGTGGACCTGTTTGGGTTCATCTTCATTGGGACCCTCTGTGCTTCCTGAGCTTGTGCTACTTTTTTCCCTCCTCAAGTTAGGGAAGTTTTCTGTCATTACTTTTTCAAACAGGTTTTCTGTCCCTTGCTCCTCCTCTTTTCCTTCTGGTATCCCTATGATATGGATATTATTACATTTAATGCTGTCCTGCAGCTCTCTTAAAACCTCTTCATTCTTTTTCAGTCTTTTTTCATTTTGTTGCACTGCCTAGGAATTTTTTCTACATTGTTCTCCAGCTCACTGATCCAATCCTCTGCTTTCTCTAGACTGTTTTTGATTCCTTCTACTGTGTTCTTCAATTCAGAAATTGTATTAATTTCCTCTTGGCTCTTATTGATGATGTCTATGTTCTTTTTAATGCTTTTGTAATTCTCAGTAAGATTCTTGTAGCTTTCCTGCAGTTCTTTGTAGATCTCCTGGAGTTGTTGAACTCTCTGAGCTCATTGAGCTTCTCTCTCATCATTGTTTTGAATTCCATGTCTAATAGCTTGCTTGCCTCTATTTCATTTTGCACTCTTCCTAGGGATTCCTCCTTTCCTTTCACTGAGGGTTTGTTTCTTTGTCACCCCATTTTAGTGACTCTTGTTCATTTCTGCTTCTCGGATTGGTCTGCTTTGACTTATTGTCTTCATGATGTGACCTCATAACTTCAGTTTATTTTGCTGGAAAAATCATAAGCAATGGTGATATGATACAGTTTTTTATGTAATTACAGAATATGCTGAATTCCAGTTAAAATTAGTGAAAATAAAGATGCAACATATTTTTCTCCCTTCCAGTTTCACAGACTACTCCTAAAGTCTATCAAGGAATTCACTGAATCTAGACTCTAAATTAGGGACCTGTTCATTATAAAAATTCCCTGGGCTTAAATTGTTTTTTCAAAATAAAAATTTTAATACAGATTCTTTTCATAAAGGTTTCAGGTGAGTAGCTAATAAATATGTTACTGTATATTTTTCTTCCAGCTTATAAACATGCTTGGTATATTTATTTTTCTAAGACACCACAGTCAACTGGTTCATTGAGATATTGCAACAATTTTGTTTGAATTTTATATTAATGTATGAAATGAAAAATATATTGACTAATAGCATCTCCCATACCTCTCCACAACTATGACAGATGGCTACTGAAATCTATATTTTCATTTAATGTTATATAACATCACTTTTTTTCATCCTGGGGTATGTAGTTAAAACAAGTTGCTGAAATTCTAATGTCCCTGACTTTTAAGCAATCGTTGATTCTTCCTTTTGTCTCAACCTTCAAAGCTGTTAGTACTTTGAACCCTCTTTAAGTTGCAAAATGTCCTTAATGAAATGAAAACCTTAATCAGTCAGAAAGTTGGTAAATTATACCTTCATGCTATCCATATTGAATACCCATTACTCCTGGACATAGCACATTAACTGACTCATTAGCTATTTCAAACCATATGGACTTGGGTTTGGGTGGGTCATTTTGATAATATCCTGAGGTGAGTTTCCTAATTATTGCAATTATGTGATCTCAATCATGAGGCCAGGCTCACAAAAATAGTGTCAGTGCCTTTAGAATGAGTGTCAGTGCACCCAGACAATGACGGAGATGAGCAACATGCTCTTTGGTTGTTATAAGTCCCTTGATACCCCAAAAGTAATTACTTGAAAAGTTTTGAGAAGATGCCAGAAACAGTCTAGGAATGGAATGAGCTGGAATGTTGCAGTGCTTGACAATCATAAATAGATTACTCAATGTAGGAAATGAAAAAACTTGAATGCCTGATGTTGACACTGCTCAAACATTATGTTTGTTTCCTGTGTATATCCTGTGTAGTATTTGAAGCAACAATGCAGATGTGTTTTTAAAAGGAATGAGAAAGAGCAAGTGTGAAAATCATGTTGTCTGTGAGAAACTCTGTGATGGTATCGCAAAACATTGAGGTTAGACAGTCACTTACCAAAATTTGGGGGTCAGGGGGGAGGATAGAAAGAGATATTTTCAAATAACTGACAGTTGTTTTTATAAAGGTAAAATATACTTAAAGGTTACATTTTAACCATTTTGAAGTGTACAGTTTTGTGGCATTAAGTGCATTGACATTGTTCTGCAGCCATTAGCACCATCCATTTCCAGAATTTATGCTTCTTGTAAAACTGAAACCCTGGACTCATTACACAATAACTTCCCGTTCCATACTCTCATCCCCTGGCAACTAACATTCTACTTTCTGTCTCTATGCATTTGAACTACTCTAGGTTCTTCATATAAATGGAATTATACAGTTTGTTCTTTTGTGGCCAACATGTGTTGCTTAGCATAATATCTTCAAGGCTCATCTATGCTACAGCATGTGTTAGAACTTCCCTCCTTTTATAGACTCAATAATATTTCATTGTGTGAATGGATTGATTGACAGATACCACATTTTGTTTATCTGTTTATCTGTCCTTGGACATTTAGATAGCTTTCACCATTCAGCTATTAGGAACAATGCTGCTATAAATATGGGTGTACACATATCTATTTAAGTCCCTGCTTCCCTACTTTCAATTCTGATTTTTTTTTTTTTATCCTCACCTGAGGGCATTTTTTTCCTTTTGCTTTTAGAAAGAGAAGAAGAAAGCCCTGGCTGGTGGCACAGTGGATAAGGTGCCATCCTGCAAACCCAAAGGTCGCTGGGTCGATTCCCCAGCCAGAGTACATAACCAGGTTGCAAGCCAGGTCTCCAGCCATAGTTGGAGGCAGATGAAAGGCAACCATACATTGATGTCGCTCTCCGTTTCTCCCTTCCCCTGTCTCTGAAAATAATAAAAATCTTTTTAAAAAAGAGAGAGAGAAGAAGGGAGAGAGAGAAACATTGATGTGAGAGGAAAACATCATGGGTTGCTTCCTATATGCTTCCAGATGGAAGAATCATATGGGCCCTACTGGAGTTAGGACCTACAACGTAGGTACGTGCCCTGACCAAGAATTGAACCCACAACTTTTCCATTTTGGGACAACACTCCAACCAACTGAGCCACACAGGCCAGGGCTGAAAGGTTATTTTTAAAAAACCAAATAGTAAATATGCATTTTAAAAGCCTACCTTCTGCATAAGCATCTAGAAGTTACCAACTACAAATTAAAGTTAAATTCAAAGAAACATTTAAAGTAAAAAAAAAAAAAAATTAGATTTTAAGAATCTAAGGTATATTTGAAAGGATTAGCACAATCATAGCTGCCAAAATGGGTCAGCTGGGTACAACAGCTGAACATTGTAACAAAATAAATACAAGAATACCTTGTTTTAGTGCATTTCCCATGTTGCATTTTTTAAAAGATTTTATTTATTATTTTTAGAGAAAGGGGAAGGGAGGGAGGCAGAGAGGGAGAGAGACATCAATGTATTGTTGCCTTTCACCTGCCTCCAGCTATGGACCTGTCTGGAGACCTGGCTTGCAACCTGGTTATGTGCCCTGGCTGGGAATCGAACCAGCAACCTTTGGGTTCCCAGGCTGTCACCTTATCCACTGTGCTACCAGCCATGGTAGATGTTGCATATTTTATAGATGGAAGGCAAAACCCTCCAGCAGCAAAATGATTATGGCTCACTTTCCTCCAGTGGTCTAGAACGGAAGCAGCAATATCTCTGAATATGCCTGTGTTGAGCTTTGGAGGGGAGTGGTCATTCTAAGGTTGGTATAAACAACCAAATTATTGAAATATGGAGGTTTACTAGAGAAAGGGAAGAAATCTGTAATTCCACAACTGATTACTAATGGTGAACAGGTAACTTGCTGCTAAGAAATATTTTTGTCTCTCAGGAAAATATAGAGATGGAAAGACAAAAGAGCAGTTTTGAAATAAACACATTTAGGCTGGAATTGTGGTTGTTGGTGTAAACAGGTCTCAGGTTTGCAAAGCACCTTTCACACTTGTGAAAAGTTTGAGGGTTCAGGATAGATATAGTCTAATTTAGAGGTTGAAATTGTCCAAGAAAGTAGAAGAAATCAGGAATGTGTGTGTGTGTATGTGTGTGTGTGTGTGTGTGAGAGAGAGAGAGAGAGAGAGAGAGCAAGAGAGAAAGAGAGAGAGATTCTATAGGAATTAAAGCATATACTGTGCTGTATTTTGTTATTCATTATTTTTTAGAGAGAAGGGCAGGGAGGGAGAAAGGGAAGAAGAAAGGGAGAGAAACATCAATGTATGGTTGCTTTTCACCTGCTTCCAGCTACAGACCTGGCTGGAGACCTGCCTTGCAACCTGGTTATGTGCCCTGACTGGGAATTGAACCAGCAACCTTTGGGTTTGCAGCCTGATGCCTATCCACTGAGCCACCAGCCAGGACTGGAATGAAAGCATTTGATAGAGTGTATCAAATGCAGGAGTTTAAATTCAGTAGATTTATAATGTTCAATGGTCAGTCTATTGAGAAGACACTCCCATTAGCTTTGGTACTTTTAAATTTGTTCTTGGTGGAAAAGAGAATCCTGGCCTTGATATTTTATTTTGGAATTGTTCTTCTAAAACTGGTCTTGTCCAACTTTCTTCCTAGCCAGACTACCCACAGACCCAGTTGAAGAAAATCTATTACCTCTAGTATAAGGGCCAAATACTGTACAGATATATTATTTCAAGGTTTTCATGCTCTTATAAAGACCCGACTCCTAATTTTGTAAGTTCTTTGGGTGAAAACAGCAGCTGGACTCACCAGTATTCAAGTAATGATGCCCACTGAAGGTGGTGAATTTAGTTGGTTAACGTCACAGTGATTTAACAACATGAATCAATAAGTTTAGATAAGGATTATCTAAAGAGATCCAAATATAAGGGGAGAATCTTCTATTAGAAACTAGCTATAAATACGGGTCCTTGTTTTATTTGCCTTGGCATTAGCTTATAGAACAAAGTCAGAAAGACTAGGTGGTGAGGTTTCTTTCCTAGGCAAAGGACATCTCACCTGGTTGCTCTTTAACGGAACGGAACCATCCTTGTCCTTAACCCCATGTTATGCTGAATTTTGGGTGAGGTGTAGTACCATGATTAAGAGTACAGGTTCTGCAGCTAGATTGCCTGAGTTTTGATCTTGTCTCTGTTGCTTCCATGTGGGTGCCCTTAGGCAGGTAACTAAACTGCTAAGAGCCTCAGGTTCATCCACTATAAAAAGAAAAAGGGGACAATAATATACATATCTGTTTTCTCTTTAAATTATTCAATGCGTTAATAACTCTAAAGCAATTTCTCCAGAGCCTGGGACCTATTAATAGCTCAATAGATGGAAAGCCATTACTCTTGTTATCACTGTGGTTTCCTTCTTTCTCTTTTGACTTCTTAACACGAATTCAAAAGCCAATTTTAGAGAAAGCCCAAATTGGAGAACCAGACAATAGAAGAAAATCATAGGCAATTAAAATATTTACTATGTTTTAACCCTTTCTAAGTGAAATGCCTTTAATCTACCTTTGTGTTCATTGCTCACACCTGCTTTGTGAATTCTGTTCATGCAAAAGCTGGTATTGTCTACCTTAGATTTGATGGACAGCCAAGAACTGTGGCATGAACTTTTTGTCCAGGGACAGAATGAATCCTCTGGATTAAAGATGCCCTGCTATGTTGGAATGCTTTATCCTGGTGTTTTTCATAGTTGGTTCAGTTTACCAGAGAAAGGATGACAGTTGAGTGGCTTTTATAGAAAAGGTAAGCTTCTGCTACAGACACTCAAAAACCTTTCACCTGACCTTTGCAGATCACTGACTCCTGTATTAGCCTTTCCACGTAGTGTCTCCTTTATCTAACTTTTGCTCCCATACTCCCCGTCCCTTTTCATCTAATTTATAAGATGTACAAAGCATACATCAGTTTGTAATGGTTCCTGTGATTTCACTATAGATGACTACTCCTCATGCATTAAATAGTGTTCTACAAAACTATGTGTAATTGAAATAAAATGTGCCTCTCCTGGGAGATTTTAATATTTCAATTATTGCAAGTCTTTTCTCATTCAATGTCCTCTGTCTCACTTGTTTTGTTACATCATGGAGAAGTGCAAAGTGAAAATTGCCTAGCACATTTTCCCTTCTGAGGGAATAATGGGAAAAATCTCTGAATTGCTGAGATTATTGGAATGTCTGTTTCCTAAGAGCTGGAGTTGCCAGTTGGACCAATGATTTGAGAGACAGGGAGGGCAGGAGGAAGAGATAGGGAGAGTTAGTTTAGTATATGATTTTTGTAATTAATTTTTATAATATAAAAATGACATAGATATTAACTGACAAAAATTACTGTCACTCCTCTAAAGACTACAGATTCACAATACTCTTCCTCTGAATGTGAAACCATAAATAATAAGCAGGCTTGAAATAGTTTGCAGTTCATGGATGAAGCTTGCCAGTGTTGGTAGATGCAGCATTTCAGAAGAGTTAGTATTGTTCTGTTTTAGTTTTAGAATGTATTGATCTTAGTGGAATAAAAGACAATTTAGTAACTTATCATATAGACTGGTAGCCAAAGAGAAATCTTTGTTGATTGTTAAAGGAATAAAAACTTATAAATCAATGGGGTTTGAGATAACCTGTGGCTATATAGTTTTAACTTTTATTTGAGTAAAGTAATAATAAGTTAAATATTTATACCATTTTGTGTAAATTAAGGATGTTCTTCCACTTAAATTCTTTTCTTTTCCAAATTGTCTAGCACCTCCTTCCCATCATATTCTAACTTTAGGAGCTCCAACCTAGAATGCCCGATGATTCAGCAGAATGAGAAAAACCCCACTGGAAGGCAGTGGCAATCCAGGGTATAACATAAAGTCAAATGCCTCTCCATCCAACCCCGTGAACATAAGTAAGTTCCTTCAAGTATTCAAATTATGTCCTGGGAAAGGCACCAGAAATGGGTAGTGGTAAGAAGACTTCTGAGAGTTTGAACAACAGCCAAGGTTGATAATATAACCTCTACAATAACTGAATATGAATCCAAAGCAGTCTTTTAAACAACAAAAGACTGGGTTGGAAAGAGGGGTGGGTTTGTTAGACACCTGTGAAAATTCAGGGTTAAAAAAAATAGTCAATTATAGAGCCAGTCAACTATAAAAATAAAAATTACTTTTGTGTACATATTAGTCAATTTATAAAACTATTAACCCCAGTACAGATAGAAATATTGACAGAACTTTCTTAACAGGTGTTTCAGACTAGAAAAATAATACTGTCTCATCTATAAGAGTTACAGAAAAAAACTAAGTTTCCAACATGGGTGACCAAAGAGAGAATGATAAGATCATTTACATTAATAAGGTGGGGGAGAAAGCATCTTCTGAACAGAATTGCTTGTATTCTCATGAATATAACCAGTACTTGATAAGCGAAGACTTAAGAGGAATTTGGATTAGCTAAAAGACATAGTTTTAGTAAAATATGACCAACACTACAGTATTTGTTCATCTGGTGGATGAGGAAGGAAACATCATGACTGATGCTTTTGAAAGAGGATCTGCCTAGTAAGGAAGACAGTAACTCTCTGTTATTGAATAGAGCTTAAACAATTTTATAATCTAGGTCTTGAATCTAGATGGAAAATGTCTGAATACTGCACCTGGATTCACCAGCTATTTTTAGGATCAGAGAAGGAGGAAATTGTTTTCTATCTTAGGACATATATTGATCCTGATTTAGTGCTTTGTACTTCAGGGCTCTCAGAGAAAGGTAATATTTAAGAATGACAAGAAGTAACATCATTCCCTGGTCTTGTCCATATTTCCTTTTACTATAGTTCTGCATCAAGGAATAGGAATATAAAGAAGAAAGCTTTTTCTTCCAAAGAGTAATCCAATAGAATAGTTTCTGGGTTCTTGAAATACTTGACAGTGATATTAAAATACTTTACAATTTGATCTCTTTTGAAAAATACCCATAGACCTTCCTAAAGATGAGAGATCTAATTGCAGTTTAGTTATCCACTAATTCCAAAAGAAGACAACGGAGAATTCTATTCAGAAAAGTCATTTAAAAGCCTAAAGCACTCTATAGAAACTGATTAGCTATTTTCCATTTCTATTACAAACCAAATAGATGGGTGCATGAGGAGGTGGGAAAGAAAAGCAAACCTCCAGGTGTGATGCAATCAACGTAATTTGAACCTTCAGTTATTTTCCACTTTCAATATCCTTTACCTGTCTGGCCTACTTCCACCTTTCTTGTCTGTCATAGACCAGTTTCCTCTCAGACACAATTGGACTTGAACTTTCCGAAGTCTCTGTTTTTCCTCTCTAACATAGCTTAAATGGGGCCATTTTGCTTATAACACTTAGGTTGTCTGAGGACTTCTTTAGCTGTTACCAGCTTAATACAGATATAAAGGTGTTTAACTGAATGAATATGCACATAGATACTGCTGCTTATTTCCCCAGATCTAATAACCTTAAGTTAATTACCCATTTGTAATCTTGTCATAATCCCCAAACGTGGCATGAAAAACAAAACAAAACAAAACATTTTTTCATTTTCTTCAGGTTATATTTGAAATGCCTATTAGATCCCTGTAGAAATATCAGTCGTAAGGTAAATATACAAGCTGCAGTTTACCAAAACTTATGTGGCAGATTCTACTTTTCAAAGATGGCAGCAACAATCTCTCCCATCCCTCAAGCTCTTCTCTATGATGATCTAGATATGATCACCTATCATAGAGGTGGAACTATGTCTCTTCTCCTTAAATATTGGCAGGCTTGTGATTTGCTTGTGATCAAGGGCACGGGGTGAAAAGGAGGCTTGGAGGCTGGATAAGGAAAGGCAATGCAATTCTGTCTGCTCCTCAGAGCACTCACACTGACAGCCCTGAGCCACCAAGTAAAAAGTCCCAGGACCCTGAGGCTGACATGCCCTGAGGAAGTCAAGACACAGTCAGGGTCTAGGTCTTCTAGTCCAAACACATGAGTGATCAAGCTGTCAGCTGATTCCAGCCCTCAGGCTGCAAGTGATCCCCAGCCTGCAAATCATCCCAGCAGGGGGTTAGCCTTCCTCTGTGCCCTTTCCAAGCTCCTGACACACAGAATATGTGAGCATAATTACATAGTTCTTGCTTTATGCCAAGTTTGGAGTGTTTGTCACTCCAAATGGTAACTGAAACAACTGGGTGTATAAACTTTGGAGCTCACAACACATACATTTCATTTAAAGCCTTGAGACTCGGAAATAAAAGATCATCAGTGTCTGAACCCAGAGTAGAAACTCAGCATAAACAGATTAAGCAAAGTAAATTTAGAAGGAACAGCCAGAGGGCTAGAATGAGGGAGCCTGTGGTGTCATGACAGTCTAAGAAAGAGAACAGAGGTTGGCGGTGATGCATTTTGAGGGGGATGAGATGAACAATATAATTGACTTCAGTGATTGACTTCAGTAGGAGTGAAGAGAAAAAAAAAATCATTGAAGTTGAGAGGTCAAATTAAAGAAAACTTTTAAATACATTTTGAATGGTAATTGAAATAATTAATTAGACTCTAGATCATTAATGCTTAGCACCGGTATCTTCTGGCTATAATTTCCATTATTCACATGCAATCCAAATGATAGCCAAGTGCTTCCCACTCTTCCACAGTAAAGTGAACCCAAGACCCTTTTCTAAAATGTTTGTGGATTTTCAGGGGCTTATGTTCTCATGGCTACTTCTGGACTAAGCTTCTTCATGTGCCATCTCTGATTTGAGTCACATCTGTTTAGACATGGCATGTGGATGCTTCCATTTACATATTCATAAAGGCTAAAAAGAATGGAAGGAAGATAAGAAAGGAACTACAGCAATCCAAACAACTTGGAGTGAAACAATAGACATTATTATTCCTGAAGTCCTTTGTTCATCCTCCAACCAGTGTCTCCACAGTGACCTCATACAACATCCAACCTGTCTTTCCTCCTCTCTGGTTGGCTTCTTCCTCTCTTGCTTTTGTGAAACTCCAAAACTCCACACTTATTCTCAATTCTGCCAAGCAATTTTTCCCTTAAAGTTGCCGGCAAATAAAATTCCCTTTCATAGAAGGCAGTGTGGTTATGAATAGATAGAAAAGAAATTCTGTTCTTACCTTTGACTCATTTTTAATGTTTTTTCCCTCAGGCTTTTAGTTGCATTACTCAGAAAGGTTTCTTAGCATATCTTCTGACTTAAACATATTTGAAAATATCTCTTTTTATCATCATGCATAAAGATAATGACTATGTTTAGCATTCTTAAGTCAGAGTTATTTACAACTGTGATTGAGACTCCTTTCTTTCTTTTATCTAGTGTCATAGAAAAGAATTTTTGAGGCCCATCTAATTTTGTAGGTAATAAATTTTTGCCCTGAGAGTTTTGGATATTTTCTCTTATCTTTAAGGTTTATTATCTGTCTTTTCATTTGAATTCTAAAAGAATTGTATAAGCTTTCCTATATAACAAAATTTGTTTTTCAAATGTAACAAATTGAGCCCTTTTATCTTGGCTTACCATTTAGATTATGCTATTGATCTCTTTCTTTTTTGGTTCTCTGTTCTAAGGGTTTTTAGGGTGAGAATTTTAGGGGAGATCTCGGGAGAGGATCTCAATACAATATTCATCAGCTTTCCAGGTGTGTCCTTTCAGGGTCATGGTTTCTACTGATTGATCATGCTGGGGAGTCATTAGTCAATGATGCTGGTCCTGATGTCGGCCAAGGCATCATTTTGTCTGGTTTTGCTGCTTTCTAGGGCCCAGAGCTGACAACTGAGGCCTAGATGTTATCCCTGGAAGTTAATGGATGAGGAAGTGGTCATGCAAGGGCTGCCATGAGAATTGCATGAAGCCACTCTTTGGCCCTTCATTCCTCCTGCAAGGGATGTCTAGTGACATAACTGGGGAGGATTGGAACTACATGACCAGTGATATGAAAGGTCTGCGACAGAGTGTCTAAACCACTTGGCCAGTGATATGCTAGGGGAGGAGGGGTTACCCTGGGGCTTTCTGCCCTGGTGGCCTTCAGAACCTGGCCCATCATCATTTTTCTGTTCGTGTCTATCTAACTACCTACCATATTATCATTTGCATTTCTTCTTTGATGAGCACCCTATCCTGTGAAATGGAGAGGCACTATCATGGATACTTCATACTGTTGATCCACTCTAACATATTGACATTTGAATGTTCATCACCCCTTATCAAGTGAATTCAGCATTACTAACTTCACTGCTAGAGAATAAGATTTTTGTAGCTTTCTCATCCATAACTTGGAAGAAGAGAGAAGAGAAGGCTCCATGAGGTATGAAAGAGTGCTGAAATTCTTATTGTGTAAGTCAATTCAAGTGGTATCAGATGAAACCCAACCAGGTATGTGTGAAAGTATGAAACACTAAGATATGCATAATATTCAGATATAAAATGAGATTAATCTATTAAAAAATCCCAGAATCCTTAAAATAGAGGTGTTCTTTAATTTTTTTAAAAAAGATTTTATTCATTATTTTTAGAGAGAAGGGCAGGGAGAGAGGAAGAAAGGAATAGAAACATCAACGTATGGTTGCCTTTCACCTGCCTCCAGCTGGGGACCTGGCTGGAGAGCTGGCTTGCAACCTCGTTATGTGCCCTGACTGGGAATCCAACCAGTGGCCCTTGGGTTTGCAGGTAGAATTGTTCTTTTGAATTGTATCATTGGAGAATAGTCTTAGAAGGAAGAACTTCCAAAACTAGTTACGGCAATTATCCATTAGAATGACTTCATAAGAGTAGCTTATAAGTATCCTTTTAAATATCTCTGAATATGAGCAATTTTTCTCTTACATGCCTGAGACATTAAATAAAACATAGTCCTTCAAGAACTGAGACTTAACATGGTATGTCATTGATTTTATCCAAATGCTTCCTGAAGTCCCATTATATATGATTATTTTTCTCACTTAGTATAGTTCTCAAACAGAATGTAATATATAAACATTATATTTCATTTTCCACCAAGAAAAAGTAGTATATTTGATATAATTATAATATTTGAGTTCTCTATATTTAAAACAAATATCTCTTTAAACTACAAAATATCTACATTCTACTGGGTAACTAACTTCCTTTGGAACTTAAGAAAATGTGATGAGGTGGTATATGTATCATTAATTTCTCTTCATAAAGATAACACATGTAGATTTTTCTTCATAATAGTTTGTAAAACATTTCAGGGGTCTAAGATAAGATATTAGTCTATGCTCACCTTTTTATTTTTTAAAAGATTTTACTTATTATTTTTCAGCGAGAGAGGAAAGGAGAGAGGCAGAGAGGGAGAGAAACATCAATGTATGGTTGTCTTTCACCTGTCTCTAGCTATAGACCTGGCTGGAGATCTGGCTGGCGACCTGGTTATGTGCCCTGGCTGGGAGCTGAATCAGCAACCTTTGGGTTCACAGGCCAGCACTTTATCCACTGTGCCACCAACCAGGGCTTACTCTCACCTTTTTAATTCCACATTCAGAGATAACCCAATGCAGACATTCTCAGGATTACATCTATCTTCCATATACTTTTTTATGTTTATACCAATACAATTAATATATATGAAGAATTTGTGAAAATATCTAAGATAGTATCAAAAGTGAACTAAATGCGCTGTAAAATTACTATAATCAAAAGAATATGGTATTGACTATAATCAAAAGAATATGGAATAGACCTTTATATATATACACTAGTTTAAATTATCTGTGGCTATCAACAGGATCATTTAGTGTCAGCTCCTTTTCAAATTTCCAGTGATTCTTCATTATCTACGATAGTGCTGTCCAATAGAAGTTCCTCTTATGATGAAAATATTCTACAATGTTTACTATCCAATTGGGAAGGCACTAGCTACAAGTATCTATTGGGCATTTGAAACAAGGCTCATAAAATATAGCTACTGAATTTTTGTTTACTCTTCATCCAAGGATATGTTTATTGCTTTTAGAGAGAGAAAGAAACAATGACGTGAGAAACATTGATCAGTTGCTTCTCAGATGTGTCCTCACTGGGACTCGAACCCACAACCTAGGTATGTGCCCTGACTGGGAATCTAACCCATAACCTTTTGGTGTATAGGATGATGTTCCAGCCAACTAAGACACT
Organism: Noctilio leporinus; assembly: GCA_004026585.1. Classification (NCBI taxonomy): domain Eukaryota; kingdom Metazoa; phylum Chordata; class Mammalia; order Chiroptera; family Noctilionidae; genus Noctilio; species Noctilio leporinus. Next base: position 152,700 of record PVIW01001497.1, on the reverse strand, counting down.
CAGCTAGGATGAGGTACTACTGAATGTTTTATTATAAATGGCCGTAACTGGTTTGTGACTACTGTACTGGACAGCACAGTTCTACAATGCTAAGTTCAATCTCCTTATCAAATACTTAAGATCCTTCATAATTTTATCTCAGACAACCCGAGCTCCTGCTCTCAAAGGCTTACTAGCAAAAACTGAGAGCAGTGCTGTAAACTCACGAAAGGAAAGCCTAAAAGCATGGCTTACAGGACACAAGAGCACAGTTTCTGCTAAAAAATCATTTAACCAGTTTCCCTTCCTCCTTTTCTAGCTTCTGCTTTTGATAACTGTAGGCATGTTAGCTGAGGGGAAACAAGATACATGATTATAGAGTGTGACTACAGTCTTATGACTTAATACACATTTTTGATGTTTATATTAGGGGAATGGACAGGGTGGGACTAATACCACTTTGGCTAGCTAGCATTAGATGATACCACATTCAATTTGATACATATTCCAATTGTTTGGCAGTAGGGCTCAACTAATTCATATCTCTGGAGGAGAGTTTATGGAGCCTGTTGACAATACTCAGAGATGGCATTTGAATTATTTTTTGTATCCTTGTCTTTCATTTTTATGGACAATCAAGTACTATGTCTTTTGGACAAATAAATTTATACTTTGCAATGGTCTTATAGGTAAAGAATGCAAAGGACATAGCTATTTGGACTGGCCTATATATAATAGGTTTGCAATTCTATTTTTCTAAATGCTATTATTTTCAAAATTTCCATGTCAGTACTTGCTCTCCAGGGATTGTGCATTTATGAGTGCAAATGGCCTCCTGGTTTTTATAAAATAAAAACTAGCTCTTCTTTGGCGGGCAAAACGTTTCCAGTGAAGTGATCTCCTTTCTTACATTAAATAACAAAGATTGGATTTTTCTAAATGTTTTGTCTATGCAACATCTTTAACACTTTAATTGATTTGAAGTGATCTTGGCTTTGTAGAGTATGCTCACTAAATGGTTAGGTTTTTCTCTTTCCTTTGAACCAGTGTAAGCATTTTACAGCACCTGGCTCTTTGAAAAGCAGGACCCAGGCATTACCCACATACAAGCTGGCATGCAGCCAAGGAAGCCCTTTTGTGTGTGTTTGTGGTGAATCATTCATTGCCTGGAAGATTCATCAAAATTGCGCTGTTTGGAAACCTCATTTTCCCAATTTTTTTTTGTCTTCTGATGACTCATACTTTAGTGCTTTCATGTCTAGATTCTCTTTCCTTTCTTGTTTCTCATCATGTTCATTCAGAAGACGTTCTCTTGCTAGTTCCAAAATTTGTATTTCTATATTCTGTCAGTTTTCATCTTGAAACATACACACAACAATATGCTCTGAATCATAAAATCCTGCATTAAATCCCAGCACTTAAAACCCCACACATTCTCAGTACAGGTTTACCTGCACTGCTGTTCCCATTTTCAGTCAGTAAAAATTTATTAACATTTTAACTTCATTGGCACTTGAACCTTTATTATTTCATCTGCTAGGAAGATTTTGGCTATAAGAAACATAAAAATCAATGCTGAGTGGTTTGAACAATAGGGCACGACACCCCATGGATGAACATGAAACGTATCCTGGCTTCAAGGTTAATTGAATGAGTAGTTCCATAATGGTCTGAAGGACTCAGGCTCTCTTCCCATCTTTCTCTTTAGCCATTCTTTTAAGTCAGTATTATGGTGCTATAATTTATATATACTAAAAATTCATAGATTTTAAATGTAGAATTAAATGAGTTTTGATAGATGTATAATCATGTCATCACTATCACAATCAAGAAATTAAACATCTCCATCATTCCAAAAAGTTCCCTTAGTACCTTTGCAGTCAATTCCATACTCCCAACCTAGTCCCTGGCAATTTCAATGGAATTATATAGGACACACTCTTTGTGTCTTTTCCCCTTCACAAAGCGTCATGCTTTTCATATCAAGCTTTTGTCTGCATCAGTAGTTTCTTTTTATTGCTGAGTGATATTCTATTGTATAGGAGATATGCTGTATAGCACAAGTTGTTTTTCCATTCACTCATTGATGGGAACTTGAAGTATTTCCAGTTTTTAGCTTTTACATTTGAAGCTGCTATAAACATCCACACACAAGCCTTAGTGTATATATACCTTTTCATTTATCTTGGGTTTTACATTTCTCTTGGGTAAATCCTTAGGAATACAATAGCTGGGTCATATGTTATTTATGTGATTAACATTATGTGAAATTGACAAACTATTTTCCAAAGTGGCTATACCATTTCGGATCTCCACCAGCAATTCAAGGCAGTTCCAGTTACTCCACACTTACCAAAACTTAGTATCTTAACAGTGCTTTTTGAAGAGCAGCACGTTTTTAATTTTGGCAAAGTTAATTTATCAATTTCTTCTTTTAGATTTTCAGCTATTTTTGGTTACATTCTAATTACACAAACTCAAAACTAAGAAAGTGTCGGGGTCCTCCTGCACGGGCCAGTCTAAGTCTGTAAGACCTGACTGGAAAACTGGGAAGGCTGGGTGCATACAACCCCCTACGCTGTGATCAGAGGACCCCAGGTGGGAATCTGGCCATTTTCTATACTTCCTTTGAAGCCAGCAAACTTCCTTGATTTGTTTTTGTAATCACAACAGATGTTAAACCTTCCTTACGCTATTTTTAACAAGCCACCTGGAGTCCTTGGTGGCTTCTTGTCTAGCTGACCATGTCCTGGGGCAAGACCTCCGCATTCCTTCCATTGTTGTAGAAACATAGTAACTCCTGTTCTATAAAAAGTTCTTTCTTCAGAACAAAATGTACATGCACCACCCACCGTTGTTACTCAATAAACACCTTTGGAGAGAGGTTTCAAGAAAGACTTACCAAGTCCAAGAGCATAAGGATTTTCTCCTAGGTTTTCTTCCAAAAATTCAAAAATTTTAACTCTCATATTTAGATTTACTTCTATATCAATTTCAATATAATTTTTATGAGAGGTATAAGTTATATATATATGTGTGTGTGTTAATGTATGTGTAGTATATATACATATCCCTATATATATATATATATATATACATGTATATATACACACACTTGTGTATATATATATACACACATTCATTCTAACCTCATTTGTTGAATATTCTGCCATTAGGACATTTAACCCTGAGTCAAATCCAGGGAAAAGAAACACATCTGGGTGGAGACCTAGGGTGATGTTTAGGAAGGTCTCACTTAGTTGACTTTTGAGTGAAGATCTGAAGAAAGTCATAGAGCAGGCCATATGCCAGATTGACGAGTGGTTCAGGCAGAAGGGAAATTGAAATGTCCTAAGAAGAGCAAGGAGAACACAGTGGTGGGAGAGAGTAATAGGAAATGGCCGGGGGCAGGCAGGCAGGTGGGAGGGCATGTGAGGGTGTAGAATATGCAGAACATTGTAGGTAAGTCATTCTCAACCAGATATTTTGGCAATGTCTGAGCACATTTTTGGTTGTCATAAGTTGCAGGGGAGGAGGGTATGCTGGGGAGGGCCTGGGTACTGTTAAATAACCTATAATACAGAGGAAAGTCTGCCTTTTGACCATCTTCTCTTTATCAAGAAAGAATAACCTGGCCCAAATGTCAATAGTACCAAGGTTGAAAACCACTATTTTAGGTCTGGCTAATACTGACTGAACTAGAATGACAATGAAATCTTTTGAGAAGAGAAATGATCTAGTTTAAGCTTTTAAAAATATCATGTGACTGTTGTGCAAAGACTGAAGGGATAGATGGGTAGGAAATAGGATAGCATTTAGGAGGGTGTTATAATTACCCAGGAAAGAAATGATGATTTGGACCAGAATGATAGCAGTAGGAGGGTGAGAAGTAAGGGATCCTGGTTATATTTTGAAAGTCAAGCTAATAGGACTTACTAACTGAATGTCCTAAAATTCATATGTTGAAACCTAATCCCCAGTGTGATGGTATTTGGAGATTGGGCCCTTGGGAAGTGATTGGGTCATGAACTTCCCAACCTATAGAAACATAAAAAATAATTTTGTTTTGTTTATAAACCACCTATTCTATAGTACAGTGTTAGAGCAGCCTCAAAGGACTATGACACTAAAATATGCGTTATCTAGGTAAGAATGAAAGAAGCCATATACATCTCCTCAAGAGCAATCTGTTGTGGTTGGTGCTAGAGCTGCATCTTCCCAAAGAAAGTGATCTGCAGAAGTGGACAGAAACCTAAACAAATTTGGAATGGGAGAAAGGATACCCATATGGATGTTTGGATAGGCAACCAATGGTATTTGTTACATATATATCTTAGGAAATAAGAATGGACATTGTTGGATTTGTGAATGACTACCTTAAAGGACACAATTATTCTACATATAGACTTTTTATAATCACAGCACCAAGTGCTTTCTAAGAAATGTCTCCTCATGCAATCATATATTTGATGACAGACTGAGAGATGTAAAAAGTCCTAAAACCTATTTCATAAGTCATTAAAGGACTTTGACTTTCTTTTCAGTATTTGCATCCCAAGCACTTAGTGACTTCCTACGTAGGAAATTGATGTATTGCTTAATAATTGCTTTTGGAACATTTGTTTGGTCTGCCCTAAAATATTATAAGCTCACTATGGATCCTTAATATGCATTAAAAATGACTTAAGTTATCATAACACTCTTATAACTATAAGCTGATGAAGATCCTCTCCTTGACCAAACTAATCAGGCTTCTATGAACTCTTTTTCAACTAGACCTTGACTTTTGGACTTCCATGTTCTTTCTACAGTTTTCTAATTTTGGTAAGCATCTTGCTAAATCAGTTTAGCCAGAATCTCCTATCATACATAATTGATCACAGACCCCCCCCCCCCCCAATTCTAATGTAGTTCCCCAGCCTCCACAATACCCCATGATCACCCTGGCCTACCATAGAATTCTGTTAGCTCAGTTTAGCCAGAATCCTCCCCTTACTCCCATTGTTTCTTTTTAGTAATTTTCCATCTACTGACTCTCATCCTGCTCCTTGGCTATAAATTTCCATTTTTTATTGTTGTATTTGGAACATACATAGAGAATAGCTCTTCCTCCTATTGCAATAATTTTGAATAAAACCTTTACCATTTCAACAAGTGTCAGAAAAATTCTGCTGTTAACAAAACTTGAAACCTAAATAACTAGGGTGATTTCCATTTTGTAGACAACAAAATTGCAGTTTTGCAAAGTAATTACATTTAATAAAGATTATCCAACTGGTAAATCAAGCATTACTTACAATAGCCAAGATATGGAAGCAATCCGTGTCTATCAATAGGAGAAGATTTAAAAAGTGGTGGTACATGTATACAATGGACTAGTACTCGACCATGAAAAGAATGAAATCTTAACATTTTTGACAGCATGGATGAACCCAGAAAGGATTATGATAAGTGAAATAAGTCAGACAGATAAAGACAAAAGTCAGATGATTTCACTTATATCTGGAATCTAAAGAACAAACCAAGTGAACAAAAAAGTAGAACCAGACTCATAGACAGAGCCAACAGACTGATGGTTGCCAGAAGGTAGGGGGTTTGGGAACTGGGTGGAAAAGGGTGAAGGGACTAAGTGTAAGTTGGTAGTTACAGAATAGTTAGACGTAAAGTACAGCATAGGGAATATGGTCAATCATAGTGTTACAACTATAGGGTCAGGTGGGTCCTGGAAACATCTGGGGAACGCGTTGTAAAGTACGATTATCTAACTACTATGCTGTCCACTGAAACCAATACAAAATAATACCGAATGTAATTTTAAAAATAAAAATAAAAGCAAACAGATTATTTGACTAGTAAATCATTGGTCTTGAGCCAATATACCTCTTTCAACTTAAACGCTGCGTTATAGGCACTCCTCCTCACACAGCCTTCTGACTCTGGAAGGCCTAGCAAATATCTCGTTTTTTCTTTTTCTTTTTTTTTTTTGAGGGCGGGGGTTTGCCCAGTAAGAAACTCTCTTCAGTGAGAAGCTTTCCACACTTAGATCTCGGCACAAGAGACCTAAAATTCCGCCAACACAAAAGTCTGTCCTCGTCGTTCCACACGGAATTGATCTGATGGCTGATCTTGAGGCTCTGGCGGGCGAGGGTGGATGACGATGACACGCAGCTCTCATTCTCGATTTCGAACCATCGCTCCCTTCCCTTCCGCGGCCCCCAGCGTGGCTAGGCCGCTGGAAGGAAGGCGCGGGCCGCGGCCTCCCCGGGACTCGCCGGCCCGCGCTCGCCAGCTCCGCCCCGAGCCAGGCGGCGGCGACGCGCCCAGCGCGGGGACCCAGGTGCGGGGCGTCGGCGGGGCCCTGCCGAGGGCCGCCTCCCGGGCCGGGCCCGCCTCCCCGCGGGATTGGAGGTCGGCGGCCCCGCCTGGGCGCCCAGAGGCCGCGGGCTGCGTTGCGCGTCCCGCTCTCGTGGCCCCGCCCGAGCTGCGTCCCAGGCCCGGGCGGAGCCGGACGCTGGCCAGGTTTCCACGCCGGCTCTTCACTTTTTCATAACTCGGAGCGAGATCCCCGCTTCCCCTTAAACTCGTGCTGGTCCAGCGCGCCGGCGGGGAAGCGGGCCGGTTCCCCTCCCGCGGGCCGCAGGGAGCCTCAGGCGGAAAGTAAGTCCCCGACGCGGGCGCGCTGGGCGGGGTGGGGCGGGACCCCGGCGGCTGGGGCGGCGAACCGGGCCGCGCTGAACCCACCCGCGGGCCCCGCTTCCAGGGGTTCGAGTTCAAGGTCGCGGCCTCGTCCCCGGAAGCTCGTGCTGAGCGTTCTCCATCGCAGCCCCAGGAGGAAATCCCGAAACCGCGGGGACCCCCGGGAACGGACGGCCCCAGGGCGGAGGAGGTGGCTTCCCTCCTGGAAGGTGGACTCGGGCTCCGCGCCCAGGATGTGCGTTTCATAGTCAGGCTCGTTTCAGGTCGCAGGTTCCGATGCTCCCCCCCCAGTTTTTGCTCTTCTTAAAGTTGTTCTTTGGAGACTTCAGGTATTAAAGCAGCGCGTATGTACTGGACACGGTGTCCAGGACACATAGGAAGTGCTGGTCAAGCGGGCACCCTAGTTTCAGGCTTAGTTCGCGGTCGCGCCTGTCCAGGCGGGAGGACAGGTGGATGTCGTTGGGGATTTCACCTGGGCTCCTTTGCTGCACCTGGGGCCTGCTGCTGACTACATGATCACCGGGGCATCGGGTTCACGTGTAGAAAGGAAACCTTATTAAGAGGAACAGGGACTTTCATCCTGAAGATGGGGAGATGGTACCACGAAAACTAGATTCACTTTCATTCAAAAGTACTCAACACTTAAAAAAATTTTTTTGGAAATACAGGATGTGCAGTTCCATGACCTTCAGGCATATCTGCTGTTCCTCCCCGGCCCCTAAGGAACAGTTCTCCTCCAGTGTCAAAATCTCGTGAAATTCTCTAACCTGGGTACAGTTAAATGGATTGATCGAAGTTGTGTGACTGTAGGGTGGGGTCTATGCTTTTGCTGTCGGTAGCACCGCATTGATCTTTCAGGCTGGGCAGTCTTCACCTTGCTGAGGGTGGGAAGGGACCGAGGACAGAAAAAGGGAAAGAAGCTGCAAGGGGGATGTGGCAGCCTGAAGCTGCCCAGTGGCCTACAGGTCTGCAAAATTATAAATCCATGAACATTCCAGGCTCCTTTAACAAACTTACTCTGTGTCATTTGCTGTTTGGTGATGATGGGGTATTACCATCTTTTGTATTTTCCCAGTCCCAAGTGTATTCTTTCCGAGTAACCGCTTTCCGAGTAACCGAAGACCTCATCTTTGACACTTCACGTTCACAATGAAAGGAGTATGTACAATTTGTCATTGGAAAGTGTTGACTCAGTTTTTAAGGTGTAACTAGGTATTAGAGGCCTCCAAATGAATTTTGGAAACAGTTGAATTATATTCAACAGGCTTGTTCTTTAAATTGGTACCTCTTAGATTTCACTGTTGTAATGTATCTGTATCTCCCATTTGGATATATGAGAACTTTCCCAAACCCAATTGACTCCAAAATCTTAACTTCTAGAAACCTGGGAAAGCTCCCCATAGAGAACATTTTGATAAATGTATTTTAACTGTGATTTTTTGATACTGCTGTTTTTATTTTTAGTCACTGACACAGCTCCTCATCGCCCTTCTGCTAGTAAGATGCCACCAAGAAGAAACGAGAAATACAAACTTCCTGTTCCACTTCCAGAAGGCAAGGTTCTGGATGACATGGAAGGAAAGCAATGGGTGCTGGGCAAGATGATTGGTTCTGGAGGATTCGGATTGATATATTTAGGTAAAGTATAAATGTAAATTATCGTACATCCTCACATATGTGACTAATATTTTGGATTGCAACTTTGAAATAAGACAGAATAAATGTGCTTTAGTAAGTAGTTCTATGAAGAAGGTAAATGTTTAGTAGAATTCCTATTTTCAGGATAGGACTGGCCCCACACCTTGTTGTCCATTTTTTTTCTGAATGACTCTTAGAAGTCTTTTCAGAGCATAACAACGGGGGGTTGCCAGACAAAATGTTAATGTTCTTTTTTGAGAATGTATTTTCCTGGAAACATTGCTTTTTTACAGCTCAGAAACCACAACTGCATAAATAAAAACACTTCCTACACTTCCTGTTTGTGAATCTTAATCACTAATATGTAAGTAATGTAAGGTTCTGGTCATTTCTTAAGTAGGCTCCTCTAGAGAATGGAGTCTTTGGTACTTCAAGGCATGTATTGCTTGGAATGATTTAACTTCTCTCCTCTGCATTTAGAGTATTACTCGTTATGTGCCATCTTTGGGAGAATTGAGAAAATAGACACTCAGTATTGTTTCCTGTATTCTTTGGTATATGGAGCCTTAGTTGAGTATACTTATACAATATATTAAAAAAATTTTATATCACACTAAATTTAAAAGGGTCATTTGGGGCTTACCTTAAAATCTTCAGTTTAATGATCAGGGAACATTCATTATAAGATAAATAGTAATAATTAAAAATTACTCTGAAGGATAAGTTCTTAAAACTGTATTGACTCATTACATCTGTTTTGATAGGACTTCAAAAAGTTGATAAAAGACCTCCATTGCAGGAATCTTGGGTTCCTCAATAAACATTACAAATTGTGGGGTAGGAAACATTTTACCTGTATCCCCTAGGTTCTGTAGCTGGGTTTATGAAATGAACTGACAATAGATAGATTACTAGGAGAAAGGGTATACAAATTTATTAATTTTTAAAAAGATTTTATCATACACTAATCTATGTATGATTATAATTGATTAAAGTTGTGTGACTATACAGTGGAGTCTATCTTTCTGTTATTGAAAATACTACATTAATCTGTCAGGCAGGGCAGTTTTCACTTGAGTGAGGGTGGGGAAGAGGACAGGGTATAGAAAAACCGATAGAAGCTGAAACATGGATGGGTTGCTTTTTGCACACCCCCTACCAGGGACCTAGCCCACAGCCCTGGCATGTGCCCTGACTGGAAATCAAACTGGTGACCTTTAGGCTTGGAGGATGATGCCCAACCCACTGAGCCACACCAGTCAGAGCCAAATTTATTAATTTTTCATGTTATTACGTACATGAGGGTATTACAGGAAAAAAAGTAAATATCTCCCTAAGTGGTGAGATTTGAGAATTTACATACCATCTTAGTAAAGGAACAAGAGAAGGGATGTAGGCCACTTCAGGGAGAGTAAATAATTTTTAGGAAAGAGAGATGAGTCCTTAGGAGAATAAATGGGGGATATGGCAGTTATGACAAAATTAGGGAGTGGTGTCAACTTCTCTAGTGATGAGTCAGTTTCTCCTGGCTGATAAAATTCCCCTGGAGGGGATTTCTAACAGTTGAGGTTTTATTGGGAAGATCTGTGTGTAGGCAAATAAAGAGAGTTCAGAGAAAGCTTCTCTCTGCAGTTGCTATTTTTCAAGTCTCTTCAGCTCATAATACAGGTAAACTTTGGACAGTGTCGGTTGAACTGGGTGGGTCTGCTTACATAGGAATTTTTTCAATAAATATTGTAAATGTATATTCTCTTAGGATTTCCTTGACAACATTTTCTTGGACCTCACACCTTATCAGACATACTTTTAGTTTTCTGAATTATTTGAGTAACTATAGAACTACAGAAAAGCATTGATTATAATGATCTTATTCCTTTTTTAAAATGGAAATGTTATATGTGAAGCTATGTGTTTAAAATTAAGATATGTCTATACACATATGTGTGTGTATATATATATATATATACACATAGATTTATTTGTACACATATAAACATACTCAGTACTTGTGTGGTAAAAAAGGAATTTATTTGCTCAGGCGTATAATTTACTTGGCCTTTTCAAATACAGAAAAATCTTTGCAGAAGATTTCTTTTTTTTTTCTCATTACCAAACAATATTTGTGTATAAGAATTTTCAAGGTTTTATATGCAATTCCTCCTAATATCTGAATTTTAGAACCTGGATCCTGGACATATTAGCAAGTAAACACATTTGGGCAAAGACCATTAAAAAAAGTTTAGTTATTTGAGGAAAGGCTCCATACTTGAGAATCTCGAATCAAGCTGTGTGTTCCAACTGTTGTGCTTTGTTCCATCATAAGTGGCTCTCATAAATCATAGAATCAGCTTTTTAGTGAGGTGCCATCAGCAATAACTTCATTAAATGGGTTTGTATTGATTATTTTCAAAGCTATATAAGCAAATCCAGCAGAAATTATATCATGCTTTTGCATTTTACCATTTTCTCATCCTTTCTAGACATAAATGAAGAAGCAGGTAAATTCAGGTTTCCAGCTGCATTCATTTCTGGAATGATTCTTTCCAGATACACTATGTCGGCAGACACTATGCCTAAGACTGAGGGGAAACTAGCCTCTGTGTCTAACTCGTGGTTCTTATACAGCTGTCCTCTAGCTTCCAGATCAATAGCTAAGACCTTTCAGTGATCTGCAAAGGGCAAAAACTTTATTTACTCCTGACTTGAAGAAATGTGCCGGTAGCCTTAACAGTAACAATTATTTGACAGAAAAGTTTCAATACAAGAACAAAGTCAAGGTTCTTTGGAAAGAGAGAGGGGGAAAAGGAAGGAAAGACACTGGTTTAGGGGTGGGAAAAATTGCTGACATTTTAGTATAAAATAAGTGTACAAGTTTCTAAAACTCCAGGGAGGGAGAGAGAACTGAGTTTGAATTTTATTCTCATAGAATTGCATATATAAGAGCATAGGTTTTGGTGTTTGGCAAATCTGGGTTGAATTCTGACCTGACTAAGCCATTTCAAAACTGTATGATTTTGTCCTGGTTTCGAATCTTTGTTTCTAATTTGTAATTGGGATAATAATAATTGTGAAGATTGAGATAATGTTTTTAGAATATTGAGAACTTATTAAGCACTTAAACATAACTTACTTATTTAGAAAAACAGAATTATAGCTCATAAACTTCAGCTAAATTCCTTTGAAGACTTATTTGAGTAAAAAGAGAAATGCTTTACCAGTGGAAGTTCGAGTTTTTTGAAGTTGGGTATAGCGATGTCTATTTAGCAGCTTTAGAATGTGAGGCACAGAGCAGATGTTCAAGAGTTATCTGCCTGAGAGATTGAGACTGAGCTTGGGATATTTAACCCACGCAAGTCATTTCACTTTATTCTCACCTGTTATATAGATGTCACCCTTAATTCCACCCTGTAATCTCAGAGTCACGAGAAAAGCTGGGACAAGTTAAACTCCGGATGTCATCTAAAAGAATTTGTGTCTGCTTTATTGATAGTAAATCAATAGCATCTTTTATGAAGAAGAATACTATAACTAAAATTAACTGTGGTGAGGCCTCAAGATGGAATCATTTATGCATGGATAAGTGTTTAGATTTAAATGAAGTGACTGTCACATTTTTTGGTTATGCTCTGATTAAGTTAAGATCTTTAGAAACAGAAGAAATCTTCTTTGAGGAAGAGGAAAATGGATAGGAATATTAGGATTTTTATAAATTATGAACATTTAACTCACTTATTTGATTAAGAGAACAGACTTTTACTTAGGAAGAAATAGGAAAGATTATTTATGCCAGTGTACTTTTTTACTTATTTTACTTCTGAATCAGCTGTAATGGGTTGGATTCTCAAGTATGCAGAATAATGTTCACAAGAGCCTAATGATAAACTATCAACGAAGTGTAGTTATTGGAACACATACTGCTTTATTATATATTGCTATATTAAATGTTATCTTGGCAGCGTTTTACAGAGAAGGCTTTGAGATAAGCAGTTGGTCTTATCTAACACCAAGCAGTGTTATAGTGCCACTACAGCTGTTGCTGGGACCTTTTGCAAAGGATACTGTGGGGATAAAAAGATGAAGAAAATAAATATGAAGTTAGGATAACTTGTACTAGAAATTATGTGACACATTAGTTCAGTGATAAAGGTGTATGGAGATGACAGGTGATATAAACTCCAAAGAAGGAATAGATCTCCTATAGATAAGAAATAAAAGTTTCTAGATGTTGTATTTTAATGTTGTATGTGCCGTCCACAGGCTATTAAGTTTGAGTATTTAAAGAGAGAGTACTGTTCATTTACCTATCAGTTAAGAAATCTTAAGTATTTTTAAAAGTTTGGCTTGTTTATATAAAAATGGGAGAGTTTCTAAGGTGTAGACTTTGCTTGTCATTTTCATTTTTTAAGTGTCCAACCTTTAATTTGATTTATAATACAATTTTCATTTTCAACATTTTTTACAACAGATTTTGTTCTTTATATTCAGAGAGAAAGGCAAGAAGGAAGGAAGAAAGAAAGGAAGGGAAACATCAGTGTATGGTTGCCTTTCACCTGCTTCTAGCTATAGACGTGGCTGGAGACCTGGCTTGCAACCTGGTTATGTGCCCTGGCTGGGGAACCGAACCAGCGACTTTTGGATTCATAGGCCAGCTGCCAATCCACTGAGCCACCAGCCAGGGTTCTCATTTTCAACATTTTTTGCTGTTAAAACTCTCTTGCTGAGGGAAGATTTACAAATTCTTCTGTTCTTCATTGATTTATATACAATGACTCTCCCACTATTTTTTGAAGTGTTTACAGTGGTCAGGGTTTTAAAATTTGAAACCTATTGCTATAGGGAAATGCCTTCCTTCTTCATGGAATAAGCTTACCTCCATTGCCACACGGTAGCAGAATTCTCAGCTTTTAAGAGCTTCTGGCTTCTTATGAAATATGAATAGCTTTTGGCTTCTGAAATGTTTTGTGTTTTTTCTTTAGATATAGAAGAGGATGAATACATTTTAGGAGGTACGGTCCTTCTTTAAGACGTAGGGATATTTGTGTTTATACAATAAAGGAGAAGTGAAATTCCAAGTCTCTAAATGGGAGAATTCTTTAGAAATTAGCTATTTGGATGATGACAGTTTGCCCACCATTTATAATTAACAATGACACAAAAGCATTTATGGACTTTATACTGCTTAGGTACTTGGTTTTGAAATTCATGCATCTTCAGAATGTTTGTTCCTTATGATTCCATTACGTGGACTAAGTACACTTTACTGTAGTCTTAAGTGTAAGAGTATTTTAGGGGAAAAGACAGGAAACACGGCAGTTATGCCAAGACAATTGATAAAGATGTTCACTGTTTCTTTTAAAAGGATGGCCTTTAGTTAGTCAGGTGGACTTTGCTTTTCTAGCATCTCTGATCAAATAACACTTAAGGGAAAAGACTCCATGGAATGACAGCCACTGAAGGCCAGAAACATCTACAGATGCATTGTGATCCCAAGCAATGAAGCATGTGGCCCTTCATTGGCATTATCTGATAACAGGAGGGTCTTCTGGCAGAAGAGCTGACTTTTGCTGCGTTCCGCAGGCTGCCCCTCCAAACCCATCTTTGATTGGCACCTATGCCCTATTGAAACTGGCACCACACCTTCTGAGTGGGCACGGTGCCAGGCTAGCAGATGGGCATGGGCAAAATCCTGCCAGAAACCCAGCATGTGCATCAAGTTTAAGTATCAGGGGCCCAAACTTCCATCCAGGGATGTAAAAACTGCAGTCTGTTGAGAGCTTTTTGTGCTTAAGGTTAAAGGACATGCCATTTCTACTCTAGCTTAGAGGTTGATTAATTTGGAAAGTCACACAGGAGCTCCTGTGGCTGCATCAGGCAAAATTCTATCTTTGGTGAATGAGAATTACTACTTCCTGCAGGGAAGAGAAAGTATTGTAATGAAGTTTCCAACGAGAGGTACCCTCCTGCAAGTGCCTGCAGCACTTACGCAGCATGCGTTCGGTGGAGATGAATATTTCCATTCTCCAACAGGGCCAGGTGCAATCAAAGCCAGGTCTTCAGCCTGCTGAGGTAGAGAACCCTAAATTTAGAAAGGGCAGGCAAAGTTTGGAAGAACTCCTTGGTGGCAGCTTTCACCAGGAACTGATGAGGCCTCACAAAAGTAGATACAGGAGATGAAGGAAAAACTCCAAATAACCCTTCAGAATACGTGAGCCTGAAACAGCAAGATCTTTAACAAACCAAAGGAACCATTTAGTTCTTTCTCCTCAAATCAGAAATTCTTCTGAATTTAATATTAATGAAAACTTAGTTTACCAAAATGTTAGAACCAACTTAATGCATACGTAGCAAATATTCCTATTCTAACATTTATGTCATTGCATGTCTATCATGTATATAAACTTCCCTTCTTGAATAATGGATTTTGCATAAAATTGAGTTCTAAATATCATATTCCTTATGATCGTCTCACACCAACTACAGAACTAGGCAAAAAAAAAAAAAAAAAAAAGAGGGCATCTTTTCTTATGATCACTTTACTCATATCCCCTAAATGCTCTTAAATTTACAGGAATGCCTGTAAGACCAGCTGTGGCCAAGAGAGGCTTTTCCTAATCGCCTTATAGCCATTGCTTTTTCTCTTCCACTGTGTAAACTTTATCTATGGAACAGATTCCATGAGACCATTGCGAATACTTCAACGTATTCAAAACATACAACTGCCACAAATTAAACTACTAAAACTAAAGCTGGTGCATTGTAACTGCCAAGTAAAACTGGCACGTCCCTCTGTCAGACTGCGGGAGAGTGTGCCATACAGGCCTCAGAAAACACAATTCATCCAGAAGCACTCTTGTCACTTGCTCTGATATTAAACCAGAGAAAGTGACATTAATTAAAGAAGTGACATGAGCCAACAAAGGCACTGAAATTCTAGGCTTTGGCTCATGAACAGACCTTAATCCAACTTGCTCTGCTTAGGTATTGTGGCCATTTCTGGAGAGTGGTGTGGCTACTCCCCCTTTCTTTGTCATGCTGAAACATCATTTTCCAGCAACTAAAATTTCATAGCCAGGGTTGGACTAGCCAGTTGGTACACTGGTAGTCATTGCGGGGGTTCCCCAAATGGTAGTGTGATGGCATGTGATACATTTACTCACTTGGTGACTGCGTGAGATGAACGAGACAGAGGAGAATTGGTCTAACAAAAAGGCAAGCGACAGCTGAGCAGAGGAGAGTACCTGGGTTTGGTGGCCTGGGAGGGAGGGGCGCTGGGATCAGTTGTGAAAATCAGGGGCTGGTGGCCCTAAGGAAATTCTCACGTGCCAGAGAGGCCAGAGGGGAGTATCCACAGCTTTGCTTTTCTCCCTCTTCCCATAGTGTGGTCTCTCACAGTGCTCATCTTGTCGTTGTACATGATTATTATTTGTATACGCTCCCATTCACCCCCCTTTCCAGCCAACATCAGATTATAAACTCCTTGCAGGCATTCTCAGGGTGCTTAAGGTGTCGCCTTGGATAATTCTCTAAAACTGCGTAGCTAAATGGGCTCTAGAACTGGTTTGTTGTGGAAAAATCATTTTCCCAAGAACTATCTGAGACTAAATTTTGAGCTTTAACGTGTGGTGTAGGGATAGGACACTGTAGTTTTAGATTTAGAGATACTATTCAAAGAGTTGGGATTTTGAGGGAGAATGATGTATATGTTTATTCTTTTCTCACATTTTTTGGTGATACAAACTGCTTTTAATTCTTACTTTTTCAAATACTGGTTTGTTCTAGCATATATTTAAAATACAAGAAGCCAAGTCCTTATTCCATGGAGTATAGGATTTATTGTGAAAAGGCTACTTTGCTCATGCATAGTGTAGGGAGAGTTAAAAAAAAGTGGATATTGTATTAAAACTAAACAGTTTTGTGTCTGGATTAAAACAGTTCCACTGAGTAACACTTATGTGAAATAGACCAAATAGCAAGTATGAAGTTGTGTGGAGGAAAGAAATGGAGTTTATTGTTGAATGAATTGAATTGTAGGCATGTAACATGCATAAGAAATCAACTTTTCACAGGATGTAAACACAACTTTAATGGAAAATAAATTATTCGCATTTCTTTTAAGTCAATGACAGGTTTGATTAAGAGTTTTGTACATAGTCAGGAGCTTTTGTTATGGTTGCTGGGCATAAGTATTTTACAGTAGAGATCAGGAGTTTTTTTATCTGTGTAATTAGTCATGAGGTTTAATGTACATTTTTCATACCAGGCAGACAATTGCTTCAAAGAGACAGCAATACTGCAAAGGAGCAAGAAAAGAAGGCCAAAGTTGACACACACAGAGGCAAAACAGTGTAGAAAAAATCAACACATTCTGCAAAATCAATCATTGAAAATGTGTCAGTGTTCAGGAGACTGTCTTTCATTTGCAATCCAAGTGAAAAAGAGTATTTAAATACGAGAGGCAGTATTATTGCGCCCAGCATGCCTGCTACCACTTGTTTGACTAGCTCAGAATAGAACACCGAGAGGCAAGGGCTCAAAGTTAAATGAACATTTATACATTTTAAAATTAAATGAAAGATTCAAAGTATATTCATGAATTAAAATTTTTTTTTTTTTTTTTCTCAGAACCCTAAATTTAATCATCTGGAATTACTTTTCAAGTGTCACGCTATTTAACATTTGGGAATGATGGATTTGCCTTTTAATAGGGTGCTGTATTTTATCATGAAGATGAAACAAACTGTCTTTTGTTAATTATTCCCCAAAGACACTGCCATTTTTCTTTCCTCTCCTACGCTTAGCTGTGGAGTAAAGGCAGCATCCGCAAATTTGTTTCTAGCCAGAGTCACCGGAAGCTAGCACCTGTGTGGAAAGGGCTCATGGAAAGCATAGCCTCCAGTGTAGAAGTTCTGATTGCCAGCTACTGAAATTCTTGTGGGGAATGTTAGTTACCAAAGCTTCACCAAGCGGGCTGTGAGCACAGGAAAGGAAAAGAGAATGAAAGAGAGAATCTCTGGTAGAGAGTAGCCTGTGAGTCACATGTGATGTTTGATACCTACGAGGGGCAGTTCTTGTCTTTTTTTTTTTTTTTTTAGGAAATATCATCATCTACTACTAAAATCTTTTACTAGTGTGTGCCAAGCCCTGTGTAAGATGCTTTACTTGCATTATTGCACTGAGTCCTCCCGCCATGTTAACCTCGGGAACATTGAGGCCTCAGGAGGTAAAGCTGGCCCCGTGTCACGGTTTTCACAATCATCTTCATCTGTATTTGAACTCAGGTTGCTGTGCTCTGCTGATTGCTGTCCCTTGTCAAGAACACTTGGAATTAATCCTGACTAGAGAAAATAGTGGCACATGACATGCTTATGACATGTTCATTTCTAAAATAACAGTGAAATATCTAATTGATAGTATTGGCAACTGATTTAAGAAATCTGTTAGTGATGATGCTAATGGTGTCTTTTTCATTCAGATTGACAACTCGAGGTGTAGAGCATCAGTGATATGTTTTTAATTTTTTTATGTTCACAGAATCTGTGAAAGAACATCTGCTATTTATAGTAAATCTAATATTAAGAACTGGAAAAATGCATTAAAAATGTATGATACCTAGATCAAATAATATTTTTTATGAAAAGTGAGAATAGGCAACCCAGTACATACAAACTAATGGGAAAAATTTGGTGGCTTTGTCCTGCTTTTTAGAAAATGGATAAATGTGTCCAGTTTATAGGGATTTTATGTATTTGTTTTATGTCTAATAAGCAGCAGGAAGTATAAAAGAGGCTTCTTTAAATCCCTATGATACAATTTTTGTAAGCATCATGTAAAAATAGATATTTCTACAAATATTGAATTACTCCTGACCATGCATTTTTATTGGATAATAAGTTAAAAGTACACTATTTAGGCATCTAGGTCTTTCACAAAGTAAAACAAAAATACTTGGGTAGGTGGTATCTTGATAAAATTTTTCTTGTAGAATTTGTTCAGATACCAAAATATTTTATTTATAAAAGTATAGTTTTTGAAAATCATTTTGAAGGTTGTTTCAAAATATTATACAGTAGCAGTGATCTATTAGACACCTATACATGATTTTATGAAAAAAATGGTAACATTTTACGCAGAGGCAAATTTTTAGATTTAATAGTTTTTTTAGTCCCTGCCCAAGGACATCCTCATTGATTTTAGAGGGAGGGGAAGGGAGGGAGGGAGGGAAGAAGGAATGGAGGGAGAGAGAGAGAGAGAGAGAGCAAGAAACATCACCGTGAGAGAGGAACATCCACTTACTGCCTGTTCTCACATGCTCCCTGATGGGGGGACCAAACCTCAGCCTAGGCATGTGCCCCAACTGCTAATCAAACCAGGGATCTTTCAGTTCACAGGAAGACGCTCTAACCAACTGAGCCACACTGGTGAGGGTTTAGGTGTTTTTAATGGAGAAGTGAGAATTTTTTAGCTGTCACAATGCTAATTTTTATGCTAGATCTTTTTTTTTTTTTTTTGTATATACATAGCAAGGAAAACAATGAATAAAATATATTACACTGGAACATGTGGTTTTGAACACTTATGGTGATACAGGGTTATAACTTCAACTTCTGGAGAATGTGAAGAAAAGTTATTAATACTTGATTTTTTTTCTATAAAAATATTGTGTTATAAATTTAACTTAGATCTCCAGGGTTAAATGTGAATATTATAATTGAGAGGGAATCTTACTTACATAAAACTTCTCTCTTACAAAATGTTAGGATGGTAGAAGGAAAAGTAGTAGAAATTACTAAATTCTGAATACATTTCAAGAAAAGTGAGAAGAAAGCAAAACAAGGTTGTATGTCAAATGGGTAAAGGTTGCTGCATCATACCAAGGGGAAGAAAAAATTGAATAGATTTCTGTGATTTCAGAATTTCTACTCCAGCAACTGGAGAACAGACACAAGTGTTCTGAAGTGCAAATTGAATGCATTATGGAATCTCTATAAAAATAAGTTTTTATTAGGGAAGAACTTTTTAAGTTCCTCTGACCCTAAACCTGTGAGATTCTGGAAGCTGGTGAGAGACACAGGAACATGGAAACAGACTTGAAGGGAAGAGTTGGCTCAGCTGAGCTGTGAGTTGTACTGTTATCGAGCAAGCGAAACGTCACAGAAAAATGATATAAAGAGATCATCGAAGAAAAGATAATGGTTCTATTATGTGTATACTTTGGATAATAAGAATATCACATGAAAAGGTAAAGACCTGCAAAATAGAAACCATAATGAAAGATACAAGAAAATTTCCTATTTTTGAAACCTAACTTCAGCAGAAATATTAGAAAGTTTCCTAAAAGCAAAGGTGGGGCTAAAGTTTTTATGCAGTGGGTTTTTAAACTCAATATACTCTAAATCAAAATATTTTTGGCTTTGTGAAGCTTACATTCTGTCAAAAACAAGTAATAAATATGTGCGTTAACCACATCCTTGTTTCATTATGGTATTTTCAATATTATTTAGTCCTATGTATTTTCTAATTTTTTAAATATTTTATTTATTATTTTTAGAGAGAGGGGAAAGGAGAGAGGGAGAGAAACATCAATGTATGGTTGCCTCTCACCTGTCTCCAGCTATAGACCTGACTGGAGACCTGGCTTGCTACCTGGTTATGTGCATCCTGGCTGGGAATCGAACCAGTGACCTTTGGGTTCATAGGCTGGAGCCTTATCCACTGTGCCACCAGCCAGTGTGTATTTTCTAACTTATTGTGATTTCTTCTTTCTAGGGACCAGGCATTATGTTCTCAGAATGTGACTTAAATAATTCTGATTTACTAATATTGATGGAACTTCTTTCTAGGTGCTAATATGGGCAGTTTCAAACAACATTTTATGTTAGTTGGAAAAGAATGTATGTTTGTTAATTTTTCTGTTATTTTTTTTTTTAATGTGGACTCTAGTTAAAAACTATTAATTGGGTTATTTTTATCTGCTTATTTATATATTATGGAATTGTATTAAAATGTTCCACAATTTTTGTCACTGTCTTGTTTTCTTGTAATTCTGCCGCTTTTTTACTTATATATTATGAATGAACATACATCATCAGATGCTTTCAAGTTCATAAATTTTGTCTTTCTGTTAAATCTTTTTTATGATTAGGTTGGATTAACTTTAATAATTTTTATTTCCTTAGGTTTATGTAATTTTGAAAAGATGTATTCCAGCCTTTTTTGGCTAGTTTTGGCTTATAGTTTTTATTGTTTTATTTTGTTTCTTTGCACGATTAGGCTTAGTTGTATCTCATAAGTACTATGCATTTGTTTATTTGTAATAATGTTACAGTTTCTTGCTTTAGCTGGTAAACTTGATCTACTCAAATTTATTATGATTACTGTCATATTTTGTCAAATTAAGAAGTCATTGGTTATAAGATCATTACTTTATATATGTCTCTATTAGATACTTGAAAGTCCATAGTTATTCTCTTGAATCATTTCTTTTGTGGTCATGCAAGACCTATTTTATATATAATACCTAATATTGCCTGTTAAACTATGACACAATATTTGCAAATAGTCTTATAAGTGAAATTCATAGAATACTTAGTTGTTGCAGGCATATCTTAATATTTTATTGCAGTCATATCTTAATATTTTTTCACTAATTTATGCACCACTCCTGTGTTTGGGCTGGTTCATTAATTAATTTTGAACTTACACACATCATTGTAAATGGCAATTAAACTTAACATGTGATACTACCAGCAGTGTATGAGGTTCGACTGAAGTGAAGACAGACAT
Organism: Noctilio leporinus; assembly: GCA_004026585.1. NCBI lineage: Eukaryota > Metazoa > Chordata > Mammalia > Chiroptera > Noctilionidae > Noctilio > Noctilio leporinus. The sequence goes on along the minus strand of PVIW01001497.1, from coordinate 131,604 downwards.
CTAGGATTGAATTTGTACCTGCATAGTCAGTGACAACTGTCATATAACTGCTATGTGATAATCAGCAACTATAAGATATCTGCAATTATGCATTCAAATTTCAGAGATGTTAAAGTGTGAAAAAGTAGCTAAAAGTTGATGCAGTCAGGCATCCTAATTTATTTCTATGTTCATATTTTCTATTTTAATCTGCCTTTTATATCTTTTTAAAAACTGTTCTTTTCCTATTCAATTTTTTTTAAGCTTTATTATTCTTAGAGGGGGGCAGGAGAGAGGCTGAGAGGGAGAGAGACATCAATGTATGGTTGCCTTTCACCTGCCTCCAGCTACAGAGCTGGCTGGAGACCTGGCTTGCAACCTGGTCATGTGCCCTGGCTGGGAATTGAACCAGCGACCTTTGGGTTTGCAGGCTGGCTCCTTATCCACTGTGCCACCAGGGCTCCTATTAGATTTTTTAAGTTTTTCTGAATTCTGTTTTTCTTAACTGTGATTTTAAAGTTAGTGAATTTTATTTCTGTTATTTTAGTGGATACCTGTATACTTTCAATGTATCTTCTTGATTTAACAGATTATGAAGTTAACAATATCTCTCTTTTTCTCTTGGATTAATACATATGCAGGCAACACTTTAGTAGCCATAGTCCTATCTTGTACATTATTTTAGTTACTGTTTTCAGTGCCCCTTACTCTATAATATATGATTATTTTTTCTCAGTGTATTAAGATGATATTCAATTGCTTACTTACTCTCTTCTTGTAATTCAGAAGTCTGTTGTCACTTTATCTGTCTTTTGTATATAATACATTCTTCTCTCTGTCAAGTTGCTATTTAGAACTTTGTCATGCATTTTCTATAGTTTGAGTATGGTAGACTGAAGTACAGATTTATTATTTATCTTGTCAGGGACCTGTGATTCCTAAATATGAGGATTCATGATTTAAAAACATTAGGAAGTTATCACACGTTTATTCAACAGTGACTATTCTCAGTTCTCTCTGTTTTCTAGTTGTGGAATTTTTGTTAGAAAATTGTTTTTCTGTCACTTATTCCCTGGTGTTTCATATTTTATGTCTCTTGATTTATGTTTGTTTAAATTCTGTATTATTTCCTCAGATCTAATCTGGTTCACTAGTTTTCTTCCTAGGACAGTCTAGTCCATTATTTTCTCTATTTATTAGGTTTTAAATATTATTGCTACATATCATGTATATTAATACATAGAAAAGTACGTACAACATAAACATATGTTTATTAAAAAAAGTGTAACTCAGTTACCATTCAAGTCAAGTGTACAATAGATCATAAACTGTCCAGCAATCCAGAAGCTCTGACCCCTCTTCTCTCCCTTATAGTGTTAACAATACTTTTTATTTTGCTGTTTTTAAAAAAATTATAATTGTATGTATATGTGCATCCCTAACCAAATATAGTTTTGTTAGTGGGTTTTTAAATTTATATAACTTGAGTCATAAGTATTGTTTTATATAGTTTCATTTGCTCTACAGTATGTCTTTAAGATCTCAATTGCTACAGTATCTGTATTTATTAATTTGCTTTGCTGCAAGGTATTCAATACCTTGACTTGAATACAATTTGTTAAACATTCTGCCAAAGGTAGTTATTTGGGTAGTTTCTGGTATTTGCTATTGCAGATTCAGACTTACTCCCAGATTTTCTCTTGGAGTTATGAAGTAGTTCCTGTTCTTAGCAACTCTTTCTTAAATATCTGGTGTTTTTCTAATTACAATCAATTTGTTCACTTGTGTTTATACAGCATTTGCGTTGTTTCTTATTGATACCTTTATTGGTGTCCGTTATCATTTTAAGCAGATAGTCAATCTGTAGATCTATATGGGAGTTCTAAGGTTCTTGAGGTTTATGACTTTTTTTTTTTTTCTGCTTTGTAATTATGAATTGTTAACTTATCTTTAGCCATACTTTCTTTATCTCTGGTAATCCAGTGTGTCCAATATGTCCCTTGAAGGAGATTTGTTTTTTGCTTCTTCCAGGTGCTGTAAATTACTGGTTTTGAGTTTTTGTACCACACTGCAGTGTAAATTTTAGCTTAAATTCCTGAAGGAAGTTTTTGGGACAATTATCAGGGGACACTCTGCTTTTCCTAATACGCAGAGTCTGGGCCAAGACAAAGTTTTTTTGTTTTTGTTCTGTTTGTTTTAACTTTTTTCTGTGTTTAGTGGTAGTGGATTCATTTATTTATCTTCTTTCTCATTCTTTCTCTCTTTCCCTTCATCTCCCCCTGCCCTTTATCCCTCTCCCCTACCTGCCTATCTTTTTAATGCCCCACACTACTGAAGACATTGCACTTGGACATTTCTGACTCTATGTGGCCATCTTAACTGCAGGCCAAAGGACTTGTCCTTTTCCCAAGAGGGCTTTAACACTCGGGTCCTTGGTCACGCTGATGGGCAGCCTCCTTCAGGTGTGTGGTGTGGCCTAGGACATCCAGGCCCATGTGCGTCCCCACCGGCTTTTAGATTTCTCTTCATCTTTGGTTTCTTTACTTTTTTATTTTTATTTTTTGGCAGAATTACCTCAGCATTTATAAGAAAGTTTTATTTATTTTATTCAGCATCCTGTTATTTTTTAGAGGAAGGTTTTTGCTTTATCTAGTGTGGTAGTCTCTCATATTTTAATTTTTTCCAGTTGTTTTCTGTGTAGTCTTTGGTTGTCAATGTTAAAAACACAAATGGGTGATTTTAATTCTGTAGCTGGTAAGTGCAGGGCTTTTCTGACTTTGGATATGGATAGATGTGCAGCATGTCAGTAGGGCTCTCTCTTAGCCTTACCCCTACTTTCCTCAGTGTTGGATTTGATTTTCAGACTTTATTTCCCATGTTGCTGAGGAAAGTGATCACTACTGTTTTTAGGGTTTGGGCATCCTTCTAGCCTATGGTCTATCTTGTCTCGCTTAGTACTTTAACATCAAATCCTAGGGAAGAATGTTTTACCTAGTTGGGGCATTTCACTATTTCTGAACTGGTTACTGTGGCCTGTGGGTTTGTATTTTGCCATTAGCCAGACTTGTTCATGTGCCCAACTCTGAGATGTAAGACTAGGTCTACATGGAAAGTGAGGGGTTTGGTTTCTCAAAGGAAAACAAGCTGAGGTTCCCAATGAATAGAAAAGAAATTCTAGGAGGGCAGATAACACGTATGTGCACAACATGTTCCTTTCAGGTCATCAGATCGCTCATCAGACATTTAAACGAAGATACAAGATGCCTGTACTTTCAGCACTATCACTGTTGATGATTGATCATCCTTCTCATCCCCAAGTAGATCAATCAAACTGTAATTTACCAGACTAGACCCCTTTCCCTCCATTGTTAAGTTCTATCAGCTTCTGAAATCTATGGAATCTGTTCTTTTTCTTCATATCTGACATTGATGCGCTAGTCCCAGCTATAGTTCTCTTTACCACAATTAAATCCTTCTGATCAATCAATATCTACTGCAGTTCTTCAGTCTTCTCCACGTTGTAGTGTAGTGATCTGTTCTGAATGCAGAGCTAAGTATGTGTTTCCCATCTTCAATACATGTACCTTAAGCCTTTAAAAATCTTTGATTAAAATTTATTAACTGTTTTCATATAGTTCTTTATCATCTCTTCAACTAGTCTTACTTAAATGTATCTTTCTATATAAATTAAATTATACATTCTCATATTACCATCTACCTCTTCTTTAACATTCATTATAATTTCAGTTTTACACTTGTGTATCAGTATTTAATGAATGCCCAATTTCTCCACTAGACTAGAAAATCAAATACCATGTCTATTTTCCAAGATCATTTAATTTTAGTAGCTAGAATGTGGCTTGGCTTACAGTGGAAAATAAATATTTGTTTCATTAATTAACTGATTGATTACTATAAAGAGAACTCCATGGTAACTAAGGCGATTTATTTGTTTAACATCCATCTCCAAAAGCTTTCTAGTCAATTAATTTAGGATTTAGGATTTAGGATTTAGGCTCTTCACTATAATCTGACTTGGGAGTTTATAGAGAGTATTGTGTACCTATCAAATAGTGAGTATAGGGATGTTTCAAGTGTAAGCCAACACATGATTATGTTCGTGTGAAATAATATGAAAGGAAGATTCAGATTATACAGTGGTAAGGATTTCTGATTGAAATCAGCAAGGAGGAGGACTTTGGACTAGTTGGATATCTTTTTCTCCGCCCAAACAATGTAATATGTTATTTATCTATTTGAAATCCCCATTTTCCTTTTGTGCTTTTCTGCTTTTTACATTCTGATTGGCTTAAAGATTTATTTGTTGCTGTGTCCACTTGCTTTTGGACAAGAAGGTTTTTTAAACCAATTTATAAGCCAGAAAGCCCAGACTGTTGTCTCAAGTCTGTAGTGTACTAAGTAGACCAGGGTTAGGGAAGGGCTGTTTCTCCTCACCCTTGGCTATCGTACTAGAAAAACTAATTTGCCGTCAGTTGGGAGGAAAGGCTTTTCTCACCCCTTCTCAACCAGGACCAGGTCCCTTTTTCTGTGTATACTTAAGGTTTTGTTTTATTTTTCCCTCCGCGGATATGGATAATCCACTCCTCCTTCATGCAGTTCACTTGGGACTATTGCATGAGTGAAAATGAAACCATTGTATATTAATAAAGATGAAAAGAGGAATTCAGTTGATATAATGTTTCATTTCTTTGTTTAAAGAGGTCTAGGTTTACAGTTTATTTATCATATCCACTAAAATTGAACTGGATAATAGCATTGCTAGCATCAAAATTTTGAAGAATGGGTAAGAAAATTGTGCATGTGTACAACTTAAAGTACAATTTATATACTTTAGCAAAGTTGTGGTGTACTTTTTACATCTACCATGTGAATTAACAGATAGAGTTAGGAGAAAGAAAAGGAAAAATGTTGGGAGTAGTAATAAGAGGACATAGTATTTTGATAAACATGCAGAAACTATACCTGAAGAATTTGATATTATTCTCAGTCTAAGTACTGCTTTTCAGTTGTGTTTAATACTAGTGTCAACTTTTCTTTTTTCACTTCCCTTTAAACATCATTCTAATTCTTAATATGTGCCTTGCATATACTAGCCTCTTGATAAATAAATATTGGTTAGTTGAATGAATGAAGGAACAAATGGGTGAAGAGTGAATAGATGAATGACAAAACTACTCTTCACAATTCAAATATACACATGTCAACCTCCCTGTTCAAGATTTGAAAACAGAGGAGTCTTTTAATAATTTAAAGGAAAGTATTAATTTGATCTAAAAATTTAAGAATTTTTGGAAGTTGGATTACTATATCTAAAATGCAGATGGTAAATAATGAAGTAAGATAGCTGGGAATGAGCATATTTTGAGATATGTATTCTTTAATGTTGGAATACTAGATTGCTTAGTTTAGAAGATGATTTTGAAAAGACTCCTTTTTAGTGCTTGTTCTGGCAGCACATACACTAAAATTGGAACAATAACAGAAGAGATTAGTATGGTCCCTGTGCAAGGCTGACACGCAAATTTGTGAAGAGTTCCGTATTTTTAAAAAGCAGAAAAAAGTAAAAATAAAACTGTCCTTTTAAAAAATTAATTTATTTTAAAGTTTATTGTGATTCTTTCCATTACCATTTATCACCCTTATACCCTCTTCTGCCTACACCCACTCCTCTCCCTCTCCCAGTGACCATGCTGTTGTCCGTGCCCATGAGTTCTTTTTCTTTTTGCTCAGCCCCTCCACCCCCATTCTCCCCAAAAGCTGTCAGCCTGCTGTCTGTGAGTCTATAAGGACTTTGTTCTTTTTGTAATGTGACTTATTTTACAATTTTACCACGTAGAAATTGTTTCTAATGTTCTACTTAAAATGAATCGATTTTTATTTCTGAATTTTCATAGATTTTAATTTATTAAAAAACAAATTAATAGATTTTACTATGTATCACTTACTGGGTTTAATCCTATATATCTAGAAAATATTTTCACCACATTTAGATCTATGTGATTAATACCATTTATTGGCTTTACTTGTTTGAATATTTAAATGTGGTTTGTGGTCAAGACATGGGCTATGGTGTTAGACAGATTTGAGTTTTAATCCCCAATCTGCTACTTATTATCAAATTATTCAGCTTGTCAAACCTTAGCAGGATCTTGTGTAAAATGTAGATGATACCTCCTATAAAAGGTCTTCAGAGGATATAATAAAATAATATATGTGGTAGAATATAGCAGGCATTCAGTAATTTGGAACAACTATTTTTCCCCCATTGTGTTTTGTTCTGCAGCTTTCCCCACAAATAAACCAGATAAAGATGCAAGACATGTAATAAAAGTGGTAAGTGTTGCTCTTAAATTTATATTTTTCATATACAGTGTATTTGAAGTTTTTCCACTTCATTAATTTTTTTGTAAAAATGTTTCTCATCATAGTTTTCATAATTTTACTTAATCATTAAACCTAATGTTATGTTATATTTTCACATTGTTAAAATGTAAAGACAGGAGCATTTTGTTCTTTTGTGTGGGTATCTATAAACCTTTTATCTTATCTAGCCATCCATCCTCTCCTGTTCCCTCTCTGACTTTTCTTCTTTCCTCTCTACTCTAGATGGTATGGTCCTGCCAGGGATGAGGTTTTATTTGTTTATTTTTGTATCACCTGTGTGTGCCCAGTGCAATGAATGGCGTATATATGGTAGACACTCAGTGAAGGAATCATGGGGAGTGAACCACCAAGTATTCACAGTATATCCCCCGATGTGCATGTTGCTGCACATTGTCTGTATTAAATTCTGTGTCTGTATTAAATTCTCAGTACCTTTAGTTAAGTTCTTTCCGTTAGAAGACTACTTTCATGTGTAAGACTGTATAGAGATGGCTTTACAGTATGTTAAATTTAAAAATGAGATTATTTAAGTTTATTTAATGCTTTTTTGGAGATTTTTAGTGGCAATATGGTGCCCGTGTTTTATAATAAGTGATTCAAGTACTGTTGTATATTATGTATGTATATCTATATTTTTACAGTTACAATACCAGTTTTATCTCTAAACTTTTTTAAGTAAAATTGTTTTTTTTTTTTTATAGGAGTATCAAGAAAATGGCCCATTATTTTCAGAACTTAAATTTTACCAAAGAGCTGCAAAAAAAGAATGTAGTAAGTAAAATTAGTACAGTAAGTTACTTCCATATAGTATAGTATATTTGCTAAAGTTAATGTAAATATTTTTGTCTTATTTTAGCCTTCTGGAAAATTCTTTCAAATTAGAAGTGTTATTGCAAAATGATACAGTTTTAACTATTACAATATATAAAAATGACAGTGTACAAATTTTGATATTACATAATAGGTTATATATTTCAGAATAGTTTCTACTACTTTACATAAAATGTTGTTGACCTAAATAACCAACAGCTCTCTAAATGTGAAAGACAATAGAATGAAATTATTATTTTTTTTTTTAAAATACACTTGGCTCTGATTGGTGTGACTCAGTTGGTTGGGCACCATCCTGCAAAGTCAAAGGTCACCTCTTCAGTTCCTGGTCCTGGCACATACCTGGGTTTTGGGTTTGACAGGCCAGGGTACATGCTAGAGACAACTGATCGATAATGTTTCTCTTCTTCTCTTTATCCCCCCTTCCCCTCCTAAAAATAAATTTAAAAATCTTTTAAATAACCATTTGGATAGGAAGGAAGAAAAAATAATTAAAATATACATGGGCAGTAGATACATAAATAAAAGGAATGATCTTAGAATGAATTAGGATAAGATGTATAGATATGATCAAACATTAAGATGATTTTAAAAATAAGTTAAAAATGCTAGATATTTGAATCTTGGAAAATTAAGTGGAGCTGAGCATCAGATGTAAAAACTAAGTTGGAGGATTTGAGTGTGAAATGAGCATTAACAGAGTTGAAGATAAAAGCATTTTCTAAACACTGTAAATTATGTATGGACTAGGTAAAGCTTTAAGGAGGTTGATCTGAGTAATGACGTTATAGTCAAGGGTCCTTTACATTATGTTAAGGAAAAAGAATAATGGGTCTAGCCTCAATAATTAACTTCCTTTCCTTCATAAAACCTTCTAAACGTGAAGACTGTAGAGTCTTGACTGACTGCTTAAAGTATTTCAGGGTGACAATTGAAATCCATTAAACTTGATTGTTTATTAGTAGAGCTGTCTTAAACATTAAACATACATGGTAAAAAAAAAAAAAAAAGCAAAAAAATTAAATGAGCTACTTGATTGTTTTAAGTGGATTTGATTTTTTAATCAAAGATAATTTCTGTTTAACATAATTTCAGAGTAAGATCATTTTTCTGCCCAATTTCTGTTTTTTGACTACCACAACTTTAGATTTTTAAGCAATAAGGAAGGAAAGGACAACTTCTTTGGTAGTTAAAATGTTATATTTAAAGCCCTGGCTGGTGTGGCTTCGTGGATTGGTGCCGGTCTGTGAACCCAAGGGTTGCTGGTTTGATTCCCAGTCAGAGCACATAACCAGGTTGTAAGCCAGGTCTCCAGCTGGAGGCAGGTGAAAGGCAACCATACAGTGATGTTTCTCTCCCTGTCTTCCTCCCTCCCTGCCCCTTCCCCCTAAAAATAATAAAAATCTTAAAAAAAAAAAAAGGTTTTTTAAAGTTATATTTAAAAATTTAGCATATAAGTGAATGAATTTTTTCATTATAAAAACATTTGTGTATGTGATAGCAGTGCATTTTATGAATATGTCTACTTTTGGTTATTTTAATGGCATTAAGCTACTTTATTAATAGAGTTGGTTATTTGACATTCTTTATATGTTTTTGTTTTAATTATAGTAATAAATAGAATTTGAAACCATTTGATAGATACAACTGATTTCTAAAAAAATTTTTTTAGAAAGTTTTCATTTATATTTAGGTTAAATAAGTTTTAGCTTCAGGGCAAAAGTAAGAAATACCTTTATAAAAAACCTAATCCTTTTTCCTATTAAATTTGTCTTTGCAGTCAAAAAATGGATAGAACTAAAACGACTTGATTATTTAGGAATTCCTCTGTTTTATGGATCTGGTCTTACTGAATTCCAGGGAAGAAGGTAAAATAGAATTATTATAATCAAATATCATCCAGTACCTGTTTCCTATGTGGTCTTTTGATATCTATTACTATACGCAGTCTGTCCCAAGAGTATAGGCTGCGTAAACTGTTTTAATTATATTGACATTGCTCAATACCTTTGGGACAGACCTTGTATAACAAATTACCCAAAATGTAATTGCTTATAAGAACAAACTGATACCACCTTAATTTCTAGGGGTCAGTCATCTGTAGCTGGCTTCCCTGGAAGGTTCTATCTTAGGACTTCTTATGAGGGTCTACTCAGCTGTCATTTGGGCTGCAGTGATCGCACAGCTAGACTAGGGAAGGTTCTGCTTTAAAGGTCACTTACGTGGTTGTTGGCAGGCCTAAGAAGATCTGCTTCTAAGTTCACTCATGTGATTGTTGGCAGGCCTCAGAGCCTCAGCGTATCTCTCCATAGGCTGTCCAGGTGTTGTAAAGACATAGCATCTGGCTTCCCCTAAAGCAAGTAACAGGGAAGAAAGAGTGGGTACATGCACACACAATGAGCACACATCCAAGAAGAAAGTCATGTTTTTTTTTTATAATCTAATCTGAGAAGTGACATCCTATCATTTCTACTGTATTCTCTTTGCTAGGAGCAAGTCATTAAATGTACCCTATACTCAGGAGGGTTAATTAAGCTTTATTTCTTGAAGAGAGGCAAAAAAATAATTTTTAGAAATAGGAATATTTTAAAAACCACCAAATATAGTTAATCATTTCATATAAATAATTAACTAATAGTGATTTTAAAAAGAAAAAAATGCTGTCATTTGTAAGGTACTCATTTTGTCCTCTTAATGGACTTTAAAGATAGGTGATATTTTTTCTCTAGGTGAGAAAAATAGGCTCAAAGATCAGTGCTTTGCTCAAATGGTCTTTAAATGCTTTAAATAAAAACAAAATGAACAAACAATAAACTTGCAACAAAATAAAGTGCTGCCAATAAGGGAATGAATGGCTAAGCATGGTACTTTCATATCATGCAATATTATGCAGCCCATTAAGTAAATCAGTTAAAGCTATACCAGTTGACTTGGAAGGATTTCAATGAGATATAACTGAAAAATGTATGATGTAGAAAAGTGCATAAAATAAGATCACATTTTTACAAAACAAAGAGAAGTTTTTATATGTCTGTGTGTGTACATAATAGATAGATACAGAATATGTTCCTATGTGGGTAAGTGAAGGGAGGAAAACTAGAGCGATAGGTGCCAAACAGAAAAGAAAAAGAAATCTGTTCTTAAAAAAGCATGTTTATAAATGTATAGAGACAGTAAATTTGATTTTATAAGATCAAAAACAAATATAAATACAATTTTCTGTATGGACAAATAATTGGTTCAAGGCTATATGGTGAGAAGGTCATGGAATCAGAACAAACTAAATTTGGAACTATTTAATTTAGAAAGACAATTTTTTTCATGATTTAAGACAGTGCAAGTAGTTCAACAAAGCATCCTTTTAGAAAACTAAGTGGAAAGTAAAATACTAGTAAAATCTTTCTGCAAAAGAACAGCATTATTAATGTACATTCATTCTTTAATGGTTCATACTTCGTCATTCTTATTGTTAGATTGGGGATAGTTGTTTTCGTTGCAATTCATAAACAGAAGTTTTCAAGCACTGCTATCTTAAGATCTCTTTGTTGCCATCTTCTTATAGTTACAGATTTATGGTCATGGAAAGACTGGGCATAGATTTACAGAAGATCTCTGACCAGAATGGTACTTTTAAAAAGTCAACAGTCCTGCAACTAGGTATTCGAATGGTAAGAAGGAATGACTGACTTCGCATGCTTTGTTTTCATATTGTTTACTTATTATAAGATCCAAATGGTTGCCCTTTGTGGAATTATTAGAGAGTGAAGGATGATTGCCCTAGAAATGACAGTTACTGAAAGTAGGGTTATTGGGTGAAATTGATAACAGTGGGCTCTGTAAGTGCTAGAATGTGCTGTGTTTGGCACCACGAACTCAATTAGGCATTGGTTCTACAGTCTGATGATTTTTCTTCCTTACAGCCTTGTTTTACATATCAGAACAAGCTTATGTTGCTATAAGAATAACATCTCTTTTGTCAGTTATATTTATAACAATGAAAACTATGGCCGATTATATTATTTTCCACACTAAACACATGATGGTATGGGGGTGCTATAAAGTTTTTATTATGAGTTTGGGAGGGTGGCAGTAATTAGTATAGCAATGAATAATATATACTTTGCCAAGTAAGAAGCAATGAAATCTTAATAGCACCCATGCACACATTTTGTTTATACCACATATTTGTCTTATCTTGTTTGTGTTTGGTTTGTCTAAGCTCCATTTTATTTTATTTTATTTTATTTTTTAATTTTTTAAAAAAGATTTTATTCATTATTTTCAGAGAGAAGGGCAGGCAGGGAGGAAGAAAGGGAGAGAAACATCAATGTATGGTTGCCTTTCACCTGCCTCCAGCCACAGACCTGGCTGGAGACCTGGCTTGCAACCTGGTTATGTGCCCTGGCTGGGAATCCAGCGGCCTTTGGGTTCACAGGCCAGTGTCTTACCCACTGAACCACCAGCCAGGGCTCCATTTTATTTTTTTCCATTTTAAATACAATGGAACTGCTAATGCCAGGTTGAGATTTGACAAATAGAACTCACTAAGTTTCCCATTTGCCCATCTATCCATTTAGCCAAACATCACCTGTTTATTGAACACTGGGTGTAGGTAACATTGCAAGGCTCAAGGGATTCAGAAATGAAGCAAAGGTTCAATGTATCACTCACTGTACAGAGGGAGAATGCCTCTCTTATGGACATGGTGTTCTTTTTTTTTTTTTTTTTTTTTAATTTTATTGTTGTTGTATTACATCCATCCCCTTTTTGCTCCCCTCTGTCCCCCTCCCCACCCACCCAAAGTCGATCCCACCTGTTGTCCATGTCCATGGTTCCTTTATACTAGGTTCTTGTCTAAACTGATCCCCTTTCTTGCCTCTCTGCCTCCCCCCTCCCCCCAACCCCTTTCCCCCTGACCACTGAAGGCCTATTCCTTGTATTCATATACTTGGTTCTGTTTTGCTTGTTGTTAGTTTTGCTCATTATTGGACATGGTGTTCTATTCTGGGATCCTTAAAATTCAGTTCCTTGGGTAAGGAATTGCTGAGTGAGCTTTGTGATTATTTCACTTTTGATCTCGGGTTGTATTTTTTCTTTCTGTCTTTGAACAGTGTGGTTTGGCCATTAGGCTGCCAGGAACATAGATAGAAACATTATTGAATCTTGGTTTCCTTCCATCACAGGTTCAATTAAAACTCTTGATATTTGAGGATCATTTAACTTTTCCCAGGTAGAGCAACCAGAACATGTGACAGTTTAGAAAAGATAAATAAGTGTGAAACGTCACTTTGTCATTGTTGATATGAATAAATGCATGTTATTCTACACTCAAAATGTTCAAGTTAATTATGAGTTCTAAATAGACAACGATATAACCTTATGTATTTCTTTTCACAGCTGGATGTACTGGAATATATACATGAAAATGAATACGTTCATGGTGATATAAAAGCAGCAAATCTACTTCTGGGTTACGAAAATCCAGATCGGGTAAATATAACATTAAGTTTTGCCTTTATAAAAGGTTCTCAAAATATCAATCAAAAAACAAACTTTTAACCCACACTATTTTATAAGTGAGGACTTACCATGCTGCATGTTGTGAATTATCTTACCGTGCTTATCTAATTTAATGTACTAAACTAATAAGCAATTAAGGTAAGGAAATTGAGACTCAGAGGGGTTAAATGATTTGTTAATGCTAATTTGTTAATGCTTATATAGTTAAGAAGTGGCTGAACAGAAATTTGACTTTCTGAGCAAATATAAAGACCCATCAATATCCAATGGGAGAAGAGATGAATTTTATGCACAGAAAAAAATAAGAATCTGTCTCATTAGTTTTTATTGTGTAAGTAAGCTTTAAGAAGAGCAACATTTCCCTTAGAACTTTCTGTAATGATGGAAAAATTCTGTATATCACTGTTTAGTACAGTAGCCATTAGCCACATCACATGTCACCATTAAGCATATGAAATGTGGGTAACACAACACCAAACGCTGGTGACAATGTGGAGCAACAGGAACTCTTATTCATTGCTGGTGGGAATGCAAAATGATATGCCCACTGGTAAACAGTTTGCTGATTTGTTACAAAACTGAACATACTCATCCTCTTTAATATGATTTACCAGTTATACGCCTTAGTATTTACCCAAAGAAGCCGAAAACTTAAAATCACACAAAAACCTACACATATATGTTTATTGCAGCTTTCTTTGTAATTACCAAAACTTGAAGCAGCTAAGATGTCCTTTAACAGGTGAATGAGTAAATTATCTGTGGCATATCCAGATAGGGCAATATTAGTCAGTGTTAAAAAGAAATGAGTAAGACAGGAAAAAACATGTATGAATCTTAAGGAATGCATATTACTAAATGAAAATATTTATAGTTCCAATTACATACCATTTTAGAAAAGATAAAAATATGGAGCTGTTAAAAGATCAGTGATTGCTAAGAGTTACATGGAGGAGAGGGCAGGAGGGATGAGTAGGTGGAGCACAGAGGATTTTTAGGGAAATAAAACTATTGTGTCTGGTACTACAATGATGAATATGCATCATTATACATTTGTCAAAACCCATGGAAGGTACAACACCAAGCGTGAACTCTGATGTAAACTGTAGATTTTTGGTGAAGAAGATGTCAATGTAGATTTAGCCATTGTAGCAGATATAATACTATGGTGTAGGATGTTGTTAGTAGGGGCGATGTATTTTGGGGAGGTGGTCAGTGTGTGTGTGAGTGTGTGTGTGTGTGTGTGTGTGTGTGTGTGTTTATATATATATGAACTCTCTGTCCTTTGTACCCAGTTTAAATTGCTCTAAATTTACCAAAATTGAATCTAAAAACTGCTGTAAAAATCTAAAAAAGTGATTGCTATAATCAAGTTAACACATTCACTACCTCATAGTTAACCATTTTCCTGTTTTGTGGTAAGAACACTCAAGACCTACTCTTCCAGCTAATTTGCAGCGTATGGCATGTTAACAATCATCACCATAAGATCCCCAGAACTTACTCATCTTCTATCCCAAAATTTGTACTGTTAGACCAACATCTCCCATTTCCTTCACCCGTCCTTCTATGACAACCACTATCTGTGGTACTATAAGTTTCACTCTTTCTCATGCCTCATATATGTGAGATCATACAGTGTTTGCTTTCTGTGCTTGGCGTATTTCACTTGGCATAATATCCTCTAGGTTCTTTCGTGATGTTGCAGATGACATATTTCTTACTTTTTATGGCTGAATAACATTCCACAGCAAAATATATGTGTGTGTGTGTATAATCACATTTTCTTTTATCCATTTATCAGTTGACAGTGTATTTACATATTTTGGCTATTGTGAATAATGATGCAATAACACGGTAGTGCAGGTATCTCTTCAAGATAATAATTTCTTTTGCTTTGGATTATACCCAGAAATAGGATTTCTATTAATTTTTTTAGGAATCTCCATATTGTTTTCTATTGATAACTGTATCAATGCTCATTCTCACCAACAGTGTGCAGGGTTCCCTATTTTCTATATCCTCACTGACATTTTGTCCTGTCCTTTTGATAGTAGCCACTCCAACAAGTATGAGGTGGATATCTCGTTGTGATTCTTACTTCCTTGACGATTAGTAATGTTGAGCAGCTTTTCACATCCCTGTTGGTCACTTGCATGTCATCTTTAGGGAAATGACATTCAGGTCTTTTATCGTATTTTTAATCAGGTTATTTTGTTGTTTTATATGTTTTGGCTATTAACCCTTTGTCAGATACGTGGCTTGCAAATATTTCCTCCCATTCCATAGGTTGCTTTTTCATTTCGTTGATGGTTTTTTTTTTTTTTTTTTGCTGTGTAGAAATATAACCTTTTTAGTTTGTTATAGCTTACTTGTTTGTTTTGGTTTTGTTGCCTGTTCTTTTGGTATAAATTTCAAAAAATCATTAAGACCTGTGTTTGTGATTTGGATGAATTAATACTGTTAAAATACCCATACCACCCAAAACAAACTACAGATTTAATGCAATCCCTATCAAAATTCAAAGTCATTTTCCATAGAAATAAACAATCCTAAAATTGGTATGGAACCACAGAAGACCTGAATAGTCAAAACAATCTTGAGAAAGAACAAAGCTAGGAGCATTGTAGTTCCTGATTTCAAACTATATTACAATGCTAGGGTAATTAAAACAGTTTGCTATTGGCATAAATAGACAGACACAGAAACAGACCAATGGAATGAAATAGACACTTCAAAAATAAACCCAGAAGCCCTGGCTGGTAGCACAGTGGATAAGGCGCCAGCCTGCGAACCCAAAGGTCGCAGGTTCGATCCCCTAGCCAGGGCACATAACCAGGTTGCAAACCAGGTCTCCAGTCAGGTCTGTGGCTGGAGTCAGGTGAAATGCAACCATACATTGATGTCTTTCTCCCTCTCTGCCTTTCTCCCTTCCCCTCTTTCTAAAAATAATGAAATAAAATCTTTAAAAAAAAAAATAAAAAAATAAACCCAGGTATATATAATCAAATAATCTTTGACCAGAGCACCAAGAATATAAAATGGGAAAAAGAAAGTCTCTTCAATAAATGGTGGTAGGAAAGCTGGATATATATCCACATGCGAAAGAGTGAAATTGGACTCTATACACAGAAATTGACCCAAAATTTCAAGGCTTAAATGTAAGACATGAAATGATAAAACATTTAGAAAAGATAGGGGAAAAAGCTTAATTTTAAATAATTTACATTTAATTTAATTTATTTTTTATTTTTTAAAATGATTTTATTTATTATTTCCAGAGAGGAGGAAGGGAGAGAGGCAGAGAGGGAGAGAAACATCCATGTGTGTGGTTGCCTTTCACCTGCCTCCAGCTGTGGACCTGGCTGGAGACGTGGCTTGCAGCCTGGTTATGTGCCCTGACTGGGAATTGAACCAGCAACTATTGGGTTCCCAGGTTGGCACCTTATCCACTATGCCACCAGCCAGGGCTTAATTTACATTTTAATAATCACTCGTGGCCAGTAACCACTGTATTAGACAAGAGAGATTTAAAAAGTTAAAAATATTGAGTCTCTAAAAATTACAAAAAAAAAAAAAAAAAAATAGATGAACATTTAACTGAACTTTAAATGAGGAAAGATATTTCTCAAAGAAAAATCTTAGAAAATATTGAGAAGTTTAAAACTTTAAGCTGTCTGTATATTTGAAAAATTGAAATAATGAACTGCAAATGAGAAACTGGAAATTATAATAAGTATTTGAAGATATATAGCAAGATATTAAAAATTAATAAAAATACCAAATACATTCTTAAAACAATGACTAAAAGGAATGAATAGCAGAACAGAGGAGAAACATGACTGCTCTCCAAAAAATAGGCAACACTTTTAAAGAACTTCTCAATTGGCAAAAGCCTAAAATAATAATCTGATTATATTGAGGCTGATGAGATGTAGAAAGCCAGCAGGAATGTAAATTCAGTGGGAGTAGAAATTAAGTTAATGGAAGGGCAATTTAGCAACATATATTAAAAGCCTTTACAGTTTGCATACTTTTTTAAAGGATAAGTTTATTTAATGTATAATTTACAAACAGCAAAATTTACCCTTTCAAATCTACAGTTTGATGTATTTTGACACATGTATATCATATAATCACCATTATAATCAAACTAGAGAGCGTTTCTATCATCCTCAAAAGTTTTATTTCCCTCTGCAGCCCATTCCCCTTCTCTCACCCCCAGCCCCTGGCAATGATTTCTACCCCTATATTTTTTACACTTTTAAGGATGTCATATAAATTGAATTATAGGATATGTACTTGCTTGGTCTGGCTTCCTGCACTTAGCATAATGTTTTGGAAATTTATCCATGCTATTGTTCATTAATGCTTTATTCCACTTTAATGATATGTAGCGTTCTATTGAAAATTACTGCACTTGCTTCATCTGTTACCCTGTTGATGGATATTTGTGTCGTTTCCAGTTCCTGACAATTATGAATCAAATTGCTATAAGCGAGCCCTGGCTGGTGGCACAGTGGCTAAGGTGCTGACCTGGGAACCCAAAGGTTGCTGGTTCGATTCCCAGCAACCTTTGCAAGCCAGGTCTCCAGCCAGGTCTGTAGCTGGAGGCAGGTGAAAGGCAACCGTACATTGATGTCTCTCTTCCTCTCTGCCTCTGTCCCTTCCCCTCTCTCTAAATAAATAAAATTAAAAAAAAAATTGCTATAAGCATTTATGCACAGATTTTTGGAATAGTTAGATGAGAGGGAACCTCTAAAACACTGGAATTACCCTCTGGAGGATGTGCCCCTTGTATAGGCTTCCTCTGCTAGGTCAGTGGTCTAGGAGCCCTTCTGTGTCAGTGCACCAGTTGGTGTTGATGTGAGAGGCTGCATTCGGCCCCAGTGAATTTTTTTTAAGACTCAATGCATTTACCCATTTCATGATGGGTGATTTACAAGAGTACTTGCTCACAAGTGCAGAGTGTTCTGTAGTTTTTGACCAAAAACAGACCATCTTGCCCAAGGATACTTTTTGTTCATTTGTTTGTTTCCCTGGACAACAACATTCTTTTTTTTTTTTTTTTTTTTTAATTTTATTGTTGTTGTATTACATCCATCCCCTTTTTGCTCCCCTCTGTCCCCCTCCCCACCCACCCATTACCCCCAAAGTCAATCCCACCTGTGGACAACAACATTCTTAAACAGAAATGTTTAGCAGATGTAGAAGAGGTGAAACAAAAATGGCAGAAGCAGTAATAGGTATCAATATTGATGAGTTCAAAAACTGTTTTGAGCAGGAAACAATTTCTCAATAGGTGTATTGCATCTAATGGAGAGTACTTCGAAGGTGATTGAAGTTTAAAGGTGTAAAAATAAATACACAATTATTTTTTAAGATTTTATTCATTATTTTTCAGGAAGAAGGGTGGGGAGGAAGGAAGAAAGGAAGAGAAACATCAATGTGTGGTTGCCTTTTACCTGCCTCCAGCTTCGGAGCAGACTGGAGACCTGGCTTGCAACCTGGTTATGTGCCCTGGCTGGGAATCGAACCGGCGACCTTTGGGTTCGCAGGCTGGCACCTTATCCACTGTGCTACCAGCCAGGGCCCAATACACAATTTTTTAATAAATAAATGCTGTTGGTTTTTTTTTTTTAGTTAGTCCTCCCTCATATGTTTTAACTTCTGGGTGAATAATCAGGAGTAGAATTTCTGGATCACATGAAAGTGTTTGAAAGCAACAGCCAAACTGTTTTTCTAGACTGGTTGTACCTTTATACCTTCTCACAAGCAATGTGTGGTAATTCCAGTTGCTGCACATCTTGCCACCACTTGGTTTCATTAGTTTTAAAATTTTAGCTATTATAGTAAATATGTGGCCACACTGCATTTTAATTTGTGACAATCCTCTCTAATGACTAACGATATTGAGGATCTTTCATGTGTTTATTTGACATTCGTTTATTTATTTAGTGAATTAAATGTGCAATTTTAAAGTTGGGTTCTTTAAGACAACTTTATGTTTTGAAGATAGAAACTTTTTGTCAGATACTGGTTTGTAAGTATTTTCTGCATATGTAATCTTTTCATTTGGTTATCTTTCAAAAAATAGACACTTTTAATTATGAGTTCCAATTTATTATTTTTCTTTATAATTTGTACTGCTTCTTTCCTGAGCCAGAAATGCTGAATGTTTTCTCATAAGTCTTCTTCAAGAAGTACTGTAGAATTTGCATTTAGATTCCTGATTTATTTCAAGTTAATATTTGTATTTGGTGCATGAGGTAAGGGTCAAGGTTTTTACTTATTTTTTTTTACATTGATAGGTGTAGTTGTCCCAACATTATATGTTGAAGTAAATATCTTTTCCCCAGTGAATTAATTGCCTGGGACCACTGTCAAAATGAATTAACCATCGATGAATGAGTCTTATTTCTGGATTCTCTTTGTTTCAATATCATACATACAGTCACACTTTCTTGATTATTGTAGCTTCATAGTCTTGAAATAAGGTAGTGTGAATCTTCCATCTTTGTTTTCCCCCCACTGCCATATTAGTTTGATTATTCTGGCTGCTTTGTACTTTCATATATATTTTAGAGTCAATTCATCAATTTCTACCAGAAACTTGCTAGGATTTTAATTGAAATTGTATTGAACTATATATTAACTTGAGAAAATTGATACCTTAACAATATTTAGTCTTCTGGCTAGACACCAAGGTAATTCATTGGGAAAAGAATGATTTTTAAAATATTATTATTATTTTATTTTTATTAACTTCAAAATATTTTCTAAGTTCTGTTGTGATTTGTTTTGTGACCCTTGGGCTATTTGAAAGTACACTGTCTACTTTCCAAATATTTGGAGGTTTTCAAATTTCTGTTATTGGTTTTTAATTAAATAATGTTGTGGGCAGAGAATCCTGTGTGATTTCAGTTCTTTAAGTTTATTGAGAATTATTTAATGCCTGAATATATTGACTGACTTGCTAGTTTATGAGCCCTTGAAAAAAGTATATATTCTACTGTCTGCTTGGGCGTACAGTGTTTAATAAATAATATATACTAGGTCCCATTGGTTGAGTTCTTGAAATTTTCTATATCTTTACTGAGAAGATTTTGGAAACTTTGGAGTGTAATTATGGATTTGTCATTGTTTCCTGTCAGATTTCTTTCTTGTATATGGACATTCTATGACTGATAAGTTTAGAAGTTTTGTTTTCTTTATATTTTGAATTGTTTTATCATAAAATGTGAGTTTTAATCTCAAGTAGTAATGCTTTTTATTCATATATCTACTTTGATACTGATAGAGCCACATCATCCTTTTTTATTTTTGATTAACGTTTATATTATAGATCATTTTCATTTATCTTTTTATTGTTTGTACATGTTAAGTTAAATTTCTTGGAGACTGTATGTCCATTTGGAAACTTGTTTTTATGCTTTGTTAGGACAGGTGTATAGTAGTTTATACTCTGGGTAGTTTATTCTTGTTTTCATGATGTGAAGTTCAGTGATTTCTTCTGAATTTCCTGTGAGGACTTACCACTCTGGGTGGTCAGAACTCAAACATTTCCCAGCTCTGTGTGAACCCTTTCTTCTCTTTAGTCCCCATTGGTCCTTTGTTCCACCTTTTATCCTACAGATAGGAATCAGGAGATCCCTATGCAGATCTTTCTGGAGCTGTTTTTTCTTCCTTCCTTCCTTTTGTAGCTCCCTCCTTTTCTAAAGCCCTCTCTGCCATTTCAGGTTCTTTGGGAGCCTCTCTGACTCAGTCACTGTCTTCTAGTAGGATTACTGTACTCCAGTCATCATTTTTATCCTGGTTTGTGAGTGTGGAGTTGTCACCAAGTGGAAAGCTGGGGAATCTGTGGGGCTCACCTAACCTTTTTCCATTTTTTTCAAGTATCTCAGTCTTGTGCTGCCTATTTAATATCCAAAATCATTTGTATTATTTATTTTATCAATCTATATGCAGTGGGAATGTAAATTCACTCACTGTGTACCTTCAGTGACAAGAGCAAATAGGGGCCATTTAAAATTATATATATAAATGTTTTTTTGGTGAATTCTCTGCTCATGTCTTTTGTCATTTTTTGGTTTTTAGTTCTTTGATTTTGAAAGTTCATTTACATATGAATTAGTCCTTTATTACATATTTTATAAATATTTTCTCCCTCTTTTGTCTTTTGATTATATACATGTGGTGTTTTATTGCCATGTAGAAGGTAAATTTTTACATTTAATATGATATGGTCTAATTTATCAGTCTTTTATTTCCTGTGGATATTGAGTCAGGTTATTAACTTGGTTTATAGACAGGTTTTCTGTGATTTTTATTATATGGTTTAATTTTTAACACTTAAAATTTTTATATTTTTAGAGTTAATTATTTTATTTGACAGGAGGAATGGAACTAATTTGATCTTTTTCCAAATGAATATTCTGGTTTTTTCAACACTTTTCTAAAATAATAAAAGTGTTGCTGCAATGATATTAGATGCCACCTTTGTCAAATACTAACTTTTTATATGTACTTGAATTTATTTTGGTCAGATACGTCCAGTTTGTCTGCATATCCATTGCCACACTAGGGCTGCTGATGCATTTTGATAATCTAGTAGTAGGTCTGGTAGTGCCTTGTAGCTTTTCTGTTTAGTATTATTCTAGCTATTCACATTTTCTGTTTTCTTTTTTCTAGTATCATTTAAAAAATATTGCATTTTCATCGGAATTTTTTAAATTTATGAATTGATTTGGGGAAAACCTGTAATCTTTATGATGTATACAATGTCTTTTCATCTACAAAGAATGTTTTTATATTTCATCAGTTTTACATTGGTGTCTTCCGTACTATTTTAAAGCTTTTCTCATATTAGTTTCGCACTGCTTATTCCTAAATATTAAATCTTTTTTGTTGGTATTGTCAATGTGGTTTATGCTACCATTTTATCTTCTATATGATTATTGTTTGTATATATGAAAATTGTTTATTTCTATGCATTTATTTTATGTGCTATTACTTTACTGAATTTTTTGAGGTAGTTTTAGTAATAATTCTCTAGGGTTTTCTTAGGGAACTGTTATATCATATCAAAATAGATACAGCTTTTTTTCCTTTCCAGTTCTTATGTTTCTGATCTGATTTGTCTAATTTCATTGTCTAAATACACTCAGTCAGTACATTGTAAATAGTAGTGATCATCCTTGCCTCTTTCTGGTCTTGGTGAAAGTGTCTGAAACATTATTCTGTTAAATGTGTTGTTGGTTTTAGGACTAAAGTATGTCTACATAGGTGTAAATGTATGTGTCAGGTCCTACCAACTCGCCTTCCTGTTGACCATACCACTTGTCAGACAGCAGCATCTCAGGCCCAGGACCAGCAAGTTCTGATAACAGGGAGGCCATTGGTCTGGTGACATAGAAGGACTTTCTCAAAGCCTTTGGGAGAGTTTGCATGCTTTATTGCAAGCTGCAGGCTAAGGACCACACACTGGGCAGCTTGGAGTGTCAGCATGCTCATGCTTGGTTGGCCCACTCGTATCACAGCTGTACTTAGGTTAACGACCGCAGAGAGTCGGGGCATCTCTACACACACTCTCCTGCTTCCACGTGGCTAGGCGCTGAGAGTGTTGGCTGGAACAGGTGCAGTTTCTCCACTTCCCACAACAGTGGTGAGCGCTAGTTTACAGCAAGCACATCTTATATACACATTGGAACAAAGAGGCTGTATATCCCAAGGTGACATCAGTTGCTGAGTTGTTACCCTTGGGGTTCAGTGCTCCAGGGCTCTGGGAACAAGATTAACTCCAAAGCTGTCTCCCCAGCTGACCCAGAAGGAAGGTCTAGCCATGCATAGACCAAGAACTGCTCTGGCCTGACAGTATATGTGTGTGTGTGTGCGCCTTGTCTTTATAGTAATCTAAAGGAAATAACCATCAATTGAAATGTTTTGGAATGGATTTTTGTTTTTATGGAATGGGTATTGAATTTTGTTAAAGGCTTGCTTAGCATGTATGGAAATAATCACATTTTCCTCAGATCTGTTTCTATGATGTAATGTATTGTTGTGATTCTAATATTGAGCCAACCTTACTTGTCAGGAATAACTCCACTTTCTTATGGTATATTTTTTATTTACTTAATATGGTGGTGATACACTAATATTTTATGTAATATTTTCATTTTGATGTTTTCAAGTGATTACTGATCTGTAATTTTCTGTTTTTGTACTATTTTAAAAGTCACATTTAAGCATCAACATTCTACTTTTTTCATGAAAAGAATATGGAGATTTACTTCATTTTCTATGTTCCAAAACTGTTTTCATTACATTGGGACTATTAGGTTTTTGAAGGTAAAACCATCTGGTTACGCTGCTTTTCTGTGAAGTAGTTTGTTGCAACTTTCTATTTTTTTCCTATGTGAATTGGTTGTTTAAACTCTTTCTCTAGTTGCATCATATTCATTTTGTCTAGTTTTTCATTTATTTGTATGGTGGTCTGCATTGTATTTTATAACTTATGAATTTCTTCTAATTCAATTGTTTCTTTCTATTTATATTTAAATTGTGCCTTCTTTTTTCTTCTGTCTTGGTAAAGGTGACTAGTAAGTAGTCAATATATTTTTGTTAATTTTTCACAAACTTGGATTTTGGTTTATTATGAGACATATTTTTTCTTTTCTCATTAATTTTTGGTTTTGTCTTGTACTCTTTTTTGTTCTTTTCCTTGGTCTTCAATTTGAATCTATTACATTTATTTTCACTTTAAAAATTTTCACTTTCAGAGGTGTTTAAGACCATGATATTTTTCTCTGGTAATTGCTTTATATTGTACTTCATGGGTTTTGCTATATAGTGTTTCATTATTTTTATTTTTTTAGAAGTTCTGTATTTCTTCTTCACCAAAAAGTAGTACAATAGGTTTTCAGATTTTCATGGAGAAGAAATCTTTAAAAATGTAATTAATGTCTAGACTTGTGAGAAGATGGTCTGGGCATTATTGCTTAGAATAATTTTACTATTTGGAATGCACTGAAGCATTTATTGTGACTTAAAGAGGATTAATTTTCATTAGTTTTCCACATTTGCTTGAGAAAAAGATAGTCTCTATTTTAATAAAGTTTAATATCTATCCAAAAGATCTACCTTATTGACTATATTGTTTGTGTCATCTATATCTTCAGTTAGGTTTTGTTCACTTGATCTGTTTTATACCAAGTGTGGTATTTAACAGTTTTCTATTATTTGTGTTTCTGTCTGTTTTCTTGATTTTTATGTAGTTTTTTGTTTTATAAAGATCATTGCTGTGTTATTAGGTAAATATTCATTACTTATATTTGCAATGTTTTTTAATGCTATCTGTTTTCTTTGATTTTATATTCTTTAAGGTCTTTTGAGGGGGAAAATATATGAAATATTTTTTGTATTTCAGGTATTTTGATATTTATATCTTTTAAAGATGCTTTTAGTCCACATTTTCATACATTTAACCTTTTACCTACTATGATGATAGTCTTTTGTGGTATTTTTGGATTTCCATCAACTGTTGATTCCTTATCAATGAGTTTAGTTTACTTTCCTCTTTCCCTTCCTGCTGTTGTCTCTATTTTTAGATCACACTTTCTTTTTTTGAATTTCTTGAAAATGCTGATCTTTTGCTGTCCTGTTTTGCATGTTGCTTTTAAAAAGTCTCCACTGCTGGTTTCTCTTACCATTGTATATTATTTGTCCTTTTTTGCCTCTTTGTCTTTAGGATTTTTTTTTGTATGTGTTTTTAAATTTTTTGACTTACTCTTTTTTGTATTTTTTCATTATGCTTTAGTCCTCTTATATGTATCTCCCCCCTCCCACAGTCATCACATTGTTGTCCATGCCCATGAGTCCTTTTTCCTTTTTGCTCAGTCCTTCTACCCCCACCCCTCACTCCCACCCTGCCCACTAGCTGTCATCCTGCTCTCCATGTCTGTTTTACCAGGGATATGTTTTAGAATGTATCATCGTGTAGTGCTGTTCCTGGAGGTCTTGTGGGTCCTTTTGATATATAGGTTAGGCCTTTTATTTCCTAAAAGTTTTCATGGATTATAGGTTTAAGTATTAATTCTCCCTTTATGTATGTTTTGAATTAAAACTATGGAGAAAGGAACTTCAGCAATAAGTTATTTAATGAAGTGAAAAAAGATTCAAATTTTGAGCAGGGAAGACATTGTCAAAATACAAGAATAAAAGGCAAGGAAGCTGACAGACAGCCTTTGTCAAAGCAGTAGAGTTGTAAGGGTTGAGGTAAAATTGAGTAGTCAAAAACGGTGTATTGCATAAGAACAATGGCTGTCCTAGTCAAGTGAAGTGAGGAGGGTCCTAATAGGATCATAGTCAAAGTAAGGCTCTGGGTAGCCAGTTGGCATTATTGATATTCTGGGGCATTTTGATTTTATTGTTTTTTCTTTGTTAAAAAAATTCCCCCAATACTTTTCATACTGGGAATCAAATAGCATTTTTCCTTAAAATCAATCAGATAGCCTTATTGAGAGTCTAGATGGGCCACTGTAGATTATTTTGATTCTTTTCATCTTTTTTCCTGCATCATAATTGCATTTTGGCCATTGCTAGATAACATATCTGATAATCTCCATATTTGGAATTTTTAAAAAATATTTTTTAATTTATTATTTTTAGAGAGAGTGGAAGGGAGAGAAGCAGAGAGGGAGAGAAACATCAATGTATGGCTGCCTTTCACCTGCCTCCAGCTACAGACCTGGCTAGAAACCTGGTTTGCAATCTGGTTATGTGCCCTGGCTGGGAATCGAACCAGCGACCTTTGGGTTCGCAGGCTGGCGCCTTATCCACTGTGCCACCAGCCATATTTGGAATTTTAAAGACTGACTTCAAGATGTATACTGCTTACCTTCTTTCTTTTGTCATCTTTTTGTTGAAAAAATTTCAACTTTATCTGTGGAAAAAATATCTTATTAAAAATCTGGGATTCCTTTTAAACTTTATCTGTGGAAAAAATATCTTATTAAAAATCTGGGATTCCTTTTATACTTCTTTACATTATCTTTATTATTTTTTTGAATATTTTAGACAAAAGACTAAAGAAAATGCTTCAATAGTAAAATAGTATTCAGTAATGAAGAGAAAATCAAATATACTGGTTTAGTTAGAGTTTTTTAAATTAAAGATTAATATATTAAACAGTTTACAGAAGAGGTACATCTTCAGAAAAAAAACTACATTTTTAAATATCTTTTAATATTTTCAATATTTACCTGTACTGGGCATTATGTTATGTTCTCTTGAAAAATTTCTAATTTATGCTTTCCAGATTGATAAATAGATACCGTTCACTTAGACTACCTAACCGAAGTTCTGTTGGTCACCTCACTGACTTTGGGATGTAATATGCTGTTGCACCATTGTTAGAAAGTTAGGCTTCTGAGAGCGGATATATATATCGTATTTGGTAAACAAATGTGCCTTTCTGATTTCGTTGCTTATAATGGCATTACCAGAAATGGTATTGACTGGTAGTTCTGCCCTTGAGTCCCACCCATTGAGCTGTATCTCCCAGTGTTACTATTGTAGAAGATTGAACCGTATTAAGTAAAATCACAGTTTCTACACGTTTTTTATTTCAGTGGTGTAGACGCTCTCTCACATGTGGAAGACCACACTTTCGTTGATCATAGAAGCACCCCTTTGTTGTTCACACCAGTTGATCTTCTTGCTCTTGCATGAAGCCTTTCTGGATAATTCTGGTCTATGCTGATCTTCTCCATTTGTGATGTCCTTTAGCTTCTAACGTGCATCTTAAACACATAAGCTTTCAAGTCTCACTTGTGTTATTTTATAATCTGAACTAGAATTAACTCCTTGAGGCTTAAAGGTATGTATACTTCTCTTCCTTCTTTTGTATTCCTTGAACACCTAGGTTAGTGTTCCTTTTTGAATAATCCTTCAAGAAATACTTCATTGACCTCTAAGGACATGAGGCCAGTCTCGATGCAACAATACTTGTCATCTTACTTGGTGCCCTAGTACCTTGATTGTTCAGTGCCTTGACCCTACCACGCTCCACATGTTTCTGCCCCCAAAGAGCCTGCTCAGTTGCAGAGGAGACCCTCACAAGTAGAGAAGAACAGTTTCTCTTGTCAATATCTGGAGTGATAAATGTGACTTAGGAAACCTATGGGTTTTTTTGCTTTTTATTTATTATTAGTTTATTAATTTATTATTGTTTTATTATAATTGTTTCCTTTTTCCCCCTTTGCTCTCCCCTGCCCCACCTACCGCATCCCCTCTCCCACATTCCCCTCCTCATTTTCCATGTCTGTGGGTCATTCTTACTAGCTCCTTGACTAAACCCTTCCCCTTTTTTTGCCCCCTCTTCCTCTCCCCTCACCCATCTGGTCACCGTCATTCTGCTCCTTGGGAAACTTGTGGGTTTTTTAAAAATGCTTGTTTGATTACTGGGACTTGTGCTGAACTGAAGTCAGGAGACCACCAGAATTGCAGCCTTCATTCAGCAAGTGGTTTAACCTGTGTGGACTTGGGCTTTCTAGAGCAAAAAATGGGACTTTGACTAGGTGATCTCAAAAGGTCCTTCCAGCTCTAAAATTCTGTGAAATAAGGAAAGAGAGATTTATTGTTCCACTTATTTATGCATTCACTAGTTGCTTCTTGTATGTGCCCTGACTAGACATAGAGTAGCAGCCTTTGCATATTGGGTCTGTGCTCTAACCAACTGAGCTACCCAGCCAGGGCCTGGAACCTTAACATTTTGTGAATTTAATATTATTTTAAAACATACACTTTCACTGAATTTTGTGTCTCAGTATAATTATTTGTTGTGTGAATTTGTTGATTTTGAACTTTAAGAGCTTGTATGTATGTGGTATTCACAGACCAGCTCTGCCAACTTACTATCTTGGGATTGTTTCAGTATGATTTGTTAAATGAAAATAAAGTCAGCCCCAGATTTTATTTCCATCAACTGTTTACTAATGTGTGTACTATTTGTAACCCTGTTATCTGATACTTAATAGTGTTTCTGTTATAAAAATTTATTCTTAACGTGTATATTTAGATGCCTGATTTTAAACCAGATTAGATCAATATTTAAAATATTCTTAATACTATGCAAATGAAAGCTATCTGAATGTCTAGAGTCTTATTGGAGGATTGCGATGAGTAAAAAATATTGAAGAAAACAACCTAATGATTGTAATTTAGAAGCTATGGTCCCCATATTTAAAATTAATATTTTGTGAAGTTTTATTTGCTAGCACTGAGACTGTCAGACAAATGAGCATCTGTTAAGTATACAATTTAGCCTTAGGAAGATAGCCTTTTTTCACCTTTTGTTTTGAAAAATTTTAAACATTTTTACTAATAGAGGATTCCATGTAGTTATCACTTTGCCTTTACATTTAAGGTTTTAAAATTTTGTTTTATCTGTTTTTTTTGCCTAAAAGGTTTAAAAATAGATTATAGATATCATGACATTTTGCTTCTAAATAATTATGTATGCATTTTCAAAGAACAGGGACAATTCACTGAATTATAAAAATGACATTATCACACTTAACAAATTTAACATCATTCCTTATCAAATACAATTTTATTTCTCCCAGTTTCTTCTTTACCCAAAAATTCATGAGAAAATGGAAATAGAGACAATTTTTATTCTAATTGGATTTAATGTCTCTTTTCCTTTATTAAAACAAATTACACATTGCAGTAGACTTCCTTGCCATGACTTTCCTTTCTGTTGTTGAGTAGCCTATATCAGATGATCTCTCTGGACCTTCAGAGCTTTTACAGCTGCTAACTTCCTGGATAAATCAGTTGTTAGCTATAAATCTGACTTAGATTCAGAACCAGGTAGCATGATTTTTTTCAGTTAAATGTCCATTAAGAGAGCAAGTTTCTAGTCTTGTACATAAGAAAACAGGGATTGTGTTTGATTCACCAATGTACATCCAGCAACTGGCACAGAGCATGGCATAAAATAAAGCAGTCAATAAATAAGTGGTGAGTGAACAATGAGTAATTGAATAAGTTAATGCATAAATGAATTGATTAATCAATGTTCAGGAGTAACAAAATAGAGCTGGACATGGTATAGCCACATCCTATAAATAAGCCATTTGTATATTTCTTAAATTCCTTTTGGGAGGGGCTTATGCACTGTGTCAAGAGATCTTTACTACTTAATGTAGAACTATGAGTGTCCCCTCAAAGATGCTGAATTTCTCTTAGTATCTGTGAACTTAATCTTAGATGAAATAGGGCCTTTTTTTTTGAGTTAAGATGAGGTGGTTAGGGAAAGCCCTAATCCAATATGATTGTTTTTCTTATAAAAGGGGTAACACACATAGAGAAGAGACCACGTAAAGAGACAGGGAGAATGGCTCCTACCAGCCAAGGAACAGCTGAGACTACCAGAAGCTCAGTAGGTTGGCATGGACAGGTGACCCCTCAGCCAACAGAGGGATCAACCCTACAAAGACCTTGATTTTAGACTTGTAGTCTCCAGAAATGGGAACAATACCTTTATATTATTTAAATCATCTAGGGTGTGAGACCGTGGTATAGCAGTCCTGCAAAATGAATACAGGGACTTGAATGTAAACCTTTGATTGGAGGTTGAGGTAATAGCATTCCAAATAGTGCTACTAAAATTTCATGATATGTGCTAGTCCATGTGGCTAACATATAACTGGCAACTTCTAGTTAGCACCTTGGCACGAATACCAGTGTATCTTGGCCAAATGTGAAGTTTAGGTACCAGGCTAGGGAAAGAAAAGGGAAAGGGGGAAAGTAAGAACAGAGGACAGAAAGAATTATCCTCTTTTATTTTCCCTGGGGCCATTCCAGGCAGGGCCAAATCAATTAGCATTTTAAAAATAATTTGTTCTTGCCCATAGGATCTCCAAGCAGTTAGTTGTTGAATATGTATGGTGGGATCTGCTTTATAGTAGTCTACTTGTTTATTCTACAGCTCAGTAGTCTTGTTCAGGATAAGAAAGATCTACAAAGGGGCTAGGCAAAAGGTTTCACAGAAGATGGCAAGTTTTTGCAGAACTTTCAGTTACATTGGGGGATTTGGTTAACAGCAGAAGCTCTGAAATCAGACTCTCTGGCTTTCAGTTCTATGGCTTTGCCTCTTGTTAGCTCTTTGTTCTTAGCCATAATATTATACTTTTCTATTCTTCCATTTCCAGATTTGGAAATGAGAAAAATAGTACCTCCTTCCAAGAGATATTTTCAGGATCCAGTGATTTAAACACGTGACAGTCTTTGACCAGTATCAAGCACATAGTAAACAAGCACTAAGCTATAGATAGAAAGTATTTCTTACCATTGCTATGCTTATGACAATAGAATTTTTATTTTGATTCCCAAGAATTATTTAGGTTTATGAAAAATATATGATATTCTGGTTAGGTGTTAAGAAAATGAAGTTGAATTGGGTTTAGTGATTGTAATTTTTTTAGGTGAGCAGTTGACTCATAGACATCCTTCAAGTTTTAGGGAACAGAACATTCAGGCCCTGTTTTTTATATGAGAGGGAAAGATTTATATTTTAGGAATGCATTTAACAAATCACCTATCCCCAGGAACATAGTTCCCAAGAGAGATAATGCTATTGAAAAATTACTATTTGACTGTCAATAATCAGTTCAAAGTTTACTGAGTTCCTGCTGACTCCCACTGATCATATTATTTCTATTTCTGAAGGCCAGATGCATACACGACCAAAGAGCTGTTAGGACCAAAATATTTGTGCATCCTTGTTCACAAAAGCTATGTATAAGCTTTTTTTATATAAGGTTTTTTTTGTTGTTGTTGTTTTTTTTACTGGTTACTATGGGAAAATGGCATTTCTGAATTCTGTATCAGCTCATTGAATTTTATAAATTGGATGGGTTAAGAGGTCCCCCTGTTTAGGGGCTGTTCAAAAACTGTGCAGCTGTGGGGGCTGTGCATGGAAGAATGGCCTTTTTGCTGGTCACCTTAAATACTGTCTTTGAAAACAATTGTAGCTAGTGTAGAACAGGTAGGCAGTTTTGAACGTTGGTTAGCTATGTTTTATGTAGACACAACTTACATGTGGTAAACTTTTTGTTTACATTATAGCAATGACAGTCAAATTATATCAGTTGACATTTTGTGGGTATCTACTGCTTTCATATATACCAAGCTCTGAGAATGCTCCTGACATGCTGAAAAGCCTTAAGTTGAGATTTGATTTAGATAAAGAGGGAGACCATAAATTGGATGCAATTCTGATTATCCTTTTGCATTGCCTATTTATTTTGTTAAAGGACAGGTACAAGTTACATACTTTTATATCACATTGGAAATTACAAAGAAGAGGGTATTATAGGTTCTTTTATATAATCCTTGAGAACTATGTCAAAGAGACAAATTGGCAATAGACTAATTGGAAAGGGTTTCTTTTATAAGTAAGGACATATTTAATAAAGAAGCAATTCCTAGCCTCAAGCTATTGAGGGACCTTCCCATCAAAGTCTGGAAAAGTCACAGTCCTAGTTGATCAGATAGGCCTTCATATGTTGCTAAAAGAACCAGGTTGGAATAGAAAAGCAGGTCATGGGGTCAAAATTCTAATGTCATTTTGAGTACTGCCCAATATACCTCAATATATTGTTATATGATACTTGAATTGATGGCACCATTCAATGGGGGAGAAAATGAAAATAAAGACTTGGTCCTGTTGGAGCAGTAGGTAGAATGGAGAGATAATGATAAGGGACACGGCCTGTCTACTACTTCTTCTATAACCCTGTGGGTGTGTTTTTAAGTCTTCCCTCTCAATGAATAGTAAGTATAAAGAAAAAGGATAAAACTCCAGATTTGGAGTTTGAATAGTTACAAGATCTAGGAGGGAAAAAAACCCCAGTATTGTGAAGTGGGTTTTTTAAGCACATCATGCACTTGTCATTAACCAGAAACTGCAGACTTGACAGCTCACTAAAAGATAAGGTCAAACTGTATTTTTGAAAACTATATCTTAATGTTTTTAAGATTTTATTCACTACTCCTAGAGAGAGAGGGAGGGAGAAAGGCAGAGAGGGAGAGAGACATCAATGTATGGTTGCCTTTCACCTGCCTCCAGCTAAGGACCTGGCTGGAGACCTGGCTTGCAACCTGGTTACGTGCCCTGGCTGGGAATCCAACCAGTGACCTTTGGGTTCTCAGGCTGGCACCTTATCCACTGTGCCACCACCAGGGCTAACCATGCATTTAAGATAGTAAACCCATGTTGACACAAGTGAAAACCCAATGAGTTGCCTTGTGGTTAAAGGGATCTTCATGCTAGAAGAGGATTCAGGTCTAAGCTATGAATCCAGGAAGTATGAATTGTGAGTCCAGTATGGATGGTAAGAAGTAGAGTAGAGCACTTGGGATGCCAAATTGAAGACAATTCACTGCAAAGAAGAGTTATCACAGGTGTTATTTCATTGTTAGTTTCACCCACCCCTTTACAAAAATAAAGCAACCTAAGAGCCTACAAGCATTAGGAACACAGGAGATAGGAAGTATAGAAGTCGAGGTTAAGGCATACATGGATAAAAATATAGCTAGGTAAGATAGGATGTTGATTTTTGAGACAGACTTGTTGCGTATAGAAAAGTTGTATTTCTCATGATTATCAAGGACAACTTTGTTTTCATCTTCATTTGTGTAGTGCTTTTAATCAAGGCTGTCATATAGTGACCATGTGTGTCAAATCCAGTTCTCAGAAGCAGATGCTGAGAGAGGTGTGTAAGGGGGGAGAAGTATGCTACCTACGAGGGTAGAAGGCAGAGAAGCAGGATTGGACAAGGAATGCCTTCAGAGTGGAAGTGGATGACACCTGTGAAAGGAAAGGGCGCAAGAGAAGTGAGCAGGGGGAGCTCAGTCTGTGGTCCAGTTCTGACAAAGCTAACCTGTTAGGGAGCTGCAGAACAGACAATGTCCAGAAGAAGAGTCTCTGAATTGGCCACACAGTGTCCCCACCACAATTGTTACTTGCCAGGATCCTCCCAGGAGGAGTGTGGCCTTGACTCCCATGTTCTGGTGGTCCCTGGTGATCCTGCCAGAGCAGATTTCAGCTTGTTGCCTTCCTCACAGGTGAAAGGCCAGTTCACCCTAGATGGGATTACACCTCAGTGGCTGCCGTGCTGCCTTCAGTAATTAGATACTAAATCAAACATGCATGAAAGCTTCAGCACAGATTAGGCACAATGAATTTCAGCACAGTGAATTTAAGAAATTCACTGAAACAAAACCCTTTGTTGAAGCTGCACTTGGTGAGTGTTGGGTAACTTTCATTAATTATTTCACATTATTTTTCACCTATTAAATGTGGATAATGACACATATCATCCTTGCCAACCTCACAAAGTTATAAAAAACATAAAGCATATCTAGCAAAGGTGAGAAAAAGTGAGTACCATGTAGAAATGTGAGAGGCTGTAGTGTACCAGAAAGTTCTATGGAAAGGGAAGCTGGCAGGGTTGTCCTTTTACTCATGGAAAAAGGACACAGTTACTAAATTCAGAACAGCGGCATAAAAAGAAAATATTTTTTTTTTTACAATTTTATTGTTGTATTACATTCATCCCCTTGAAAATAATTTAAAATGCATTAGGGAGCTGGGTTTTAAATTTACTGTGTCTAGTCTTACTGTAATGCTAAGAATGGTCCGCTACCTGATTAGTGATCTTGAGTTTCCTACTACAAGCTTCTGAAACTAGGGCTATTATATATAGTTATACTTGAAGTAAAATATATTACCTAGTTGTTATTTTTGATTTCACAGGAAAAAGAAAGGTACAATGTCAAAGGTGTTAACTGAAACAAAGTTTTGCTTTACATTAGAGGTTGGCAAACTTTTTCTGTAAAGAGCCAGATAGTAAACACTTGAGGCTTTTCTGGGCTTTGTAGGCCACATTTGGGTCTCTGTTGCTTATTCCTTTTATTTTTTACAATCCTAAAAATGTAAAAATTCCTCATAGCTCAAGGGCATACAAAAAGACCTAGACGGCATCCCTTATTGTAGATTGAGTTCTGCTTACTTACATTTTGCTTCAACAGAATTTCATAAATGGGAAGAATCCCAAATTGCATATTGTATTTAAAAAATGGACTTTGATGTCATATTAGCATGGATTTGAATCCTCCTTCTATTCTTTACTAGCTCTGTGATTTAGGCAAGTTATATAATTACTGGGATGCTCAGCTTCCTCATATCTAGGATAAGACCAATGCTACCTGGCTGGGTGATTGATTAGCTTTAACTAAATAATTTTTGAAAGTATGTTGTTCAGTAATTATCACATAATTAGAATCTCAACAAATGTTACTTCCTTTCTGATCTTGTTTGACATTTCTTAGCCTTTTTTGTTCTTATTTTGAATTGTTCTAACACAAGTTTAAACTGTGTATTTCTATTAAATTATCTTAGTAGAAACTGTCACTTTGAGATAATTTGTCAAAATTTATTACTTTGTACAAATTATTGGCTTTACTACCCCTTATATCAAATCTCTACCCACCAAATGCAGTCACTTCTAAATTTTGTTAGTGCTTCACAATCTATAATTTTAAAGTATTAATAAATTCTGGTAGTATAACTTTTATGAGAATTTTAGAGAATTTAATTCTTATCAAATCTATAAGAATATAAATATTTGAATCATAGGCTATACTAGTAGGTAAAAATTCAAACTCAAAAAAATAATAATAAGGGTTTACATAGTAGGGTGGAGATATTTATTTTACTATTTTGTGCAATAGAGTTCTATGATTATATGACTTTTACCCACAACTCTTTTAAGACCACCAGTTACGCACCCCATGTTGGAATACCTAAATATATATATAAAATATTCAAAGCATATATTAATAGGTCTGAAGGGAAGGAGACAGGAAGACAATTACTGTCAGGGGCTTCAGTATCCCACTTTCAACAATGGATAGATTATCCAGACAGAAACTCATCTGGGAAACGTTGGACTTAAACTATAGTGTTAAACTAGATGGACCCAATAGGCATACAATACATTCTATCCAACAACAGTGGAACACATATTCTTTTTAAGTGCACATGGAACAATGTTTAGAATAAGTTGTGTTAGGTTATGGAACAAGTCTTAATAAATTTAAAGGATTGAAATCATATCAAATATCTTTTCTAACCACAATGACACTTGAAATCAATACAAGATTCACAAATAGGTGTAGATTTAAAAACATGCTCCTGAACAACCAGTAGGTCAAAGAAGAAGTCAAAATGGAAATCAAAAATATACCTTCAGACAAATGGAAATGGAGACACAACATTCTAAAATTTATGGGATGTAGCAAAAGTAGTTGTAAGAGGGATGTTCATAGCAATAAACTCCTACATTAAGTAAAAAGGAAGATCTCAACTAAAACCCAACTTTACACTTAATGGACACAGGAAAAGAAAGACAAACTAAGCACGAAATTAGTAAACAAAGAAATAATAAATTTCAGAGTGAAAACAAATGAAATGGAGACTAAAAATAGAAAATGTTATTGAAACTGAGAACTATTTTTTTTTGTAAACAAAATAGACAAACCTTTAAGCTATATCAAACAAAACATTTTTGCACAGAAAAGGAAAACATCAATAGAATAAAAAGCCCACAGAATGGAAGAACATATTTGCCAATACATCTGATTAGGGGTTAGTATCCAAAATTTATTATGAACTTACAAAACTCAACACCAAAAAAAAACAAACAAACAAAAAAAAAAACCCAGTTTAAAAACTGGGTAAAGAATCTGAATAGACACTTCTTCAAAGAGGACATAGCAATGGCCAATAGGTGTATGAAAAGATGCTCAATGTCACTACTCATCAGAGAAATGCAAATTAAAACTACAAAGAAATACCATCTAAGACTGGTCAGAATGGCTTTCATCAATAAATCAACAAACTACAAGTGCTGGCAAGGATGTGGAGAAAGGGGAACCCTTTTCTACTGTTGGTGGGAATGCAGCCACTCTGGAAAGCAATGTGGCGATACCTCAAATAAAGTAAAAATGAATCTGCCTTTTGACTTAGCAATCCTACTGCTGGAAATATATCCAAAGGAACCCCAAATACTAATTTGAAAGAACATAAGCATCCCTGTGTTCATTGCAGCATTATTTACTATCACCAAAATATGGTAGCAGCCCAAATATCCATCAGTAGATAAGTAGATAAAACAACTATGGAACAGTTACACAATGGAATACTACTTGGCCATAAAAAAGGAAAAAGTTGACCTTTTGTGACAGTATGGATGGACCTGGAGAACACTATGCTAAGTGAACTAAGTAAGTCAGAGAAAGACAAATACCCAATGATTTCACTCATGTGGAATTTAATAAACAAACTGAACTAACAAGGAAAATGAGGACAGATGCATAGGGAGCAGGATGACACTCAGAGTCGGCAGGTGGTTAAGGTTAGGGCATGAAGAGAATGAGCAAAATAGAAAAAGACTCATGGACATGGACAACAGTGTAGTATTTGAGGGCAAAGGGGGGTATAAGGAGACTAAATGGTAATGGAAAAAGATACAATAGGTTTTTTAAAAAAAGAAGACCCAAATAAATGAAATTAGGAATGAGAGGAGAGATATTACAACTGATAACACAGAAATAAGAAACTACTATGCCCAGTTACATGCCAACAAATTAGATAACCTAGAATAAATAGATCAATTCCTAGACATACACAATCTACCAAGATTGAATCATGAAGAAATAAAATATCTGAACAGCACAATCACTAGTCAGGAAATTTAACCTGTAATTAAAAAAAACAAAAACAAAAACAAAAATCCTCCCAACAACAAAAAAAAGTCCTTTCTCAATGACCTCAAGGACCTGGAATCTTTAAGGAACATTGCCCTCCTATCCCTTCCGTCACTGAAGGGTGGTAGGAGCCTAAGCACCATTCAGCAGACAGATAACCTAGCCACATTGGCCAGCCTACCCTAGTGTTCTCCAGTACATTTGACTACCTCACCTCTGGCACTTAAAAAATGTTCCTACCTTTGTTTCAGTGGAATTGAGTTTCATTTCTCTCCCCTATTGCACTGGTCTTAAATAATGTCTTCCTTGTCTTTTTCACTTGTGCAGTGCAACTCCCCTTTGACTGTGATCGAGAATAAAAATTCAGGAGTCAGACTCTGGGTTCATTTTATTTCACAAATCACATAATCTCACTAAGCTCCAGTTTGCATGAGTAAACTGGAGATAATGGTACCTAAGTGCAGGATTTTTGTGAGAATGGCATGGGTTAATGAACACAGAGTCCTTAGCGTGCTCTGATGTATAAGGTATTCCATGAAGTTTCAGCCTTATCTTTTGGCTAATGACTACATGGAAAGCTTTCTGATAGCTCTTTTCCTTCGTCCATCCATCCATTCATTTATTCATTCTATACTTCTTTAGTGGATTTACTATATATTTCTGTTTGCTAAATTATCCCTATGTACATTTCTGGGTTCCACTTTGTAAAGTCAAGTCTGTTGATTTAGTTCTTGTAATAAAGATAAAAATGCATCATAGGTAAAGAAAGAAGGAACAAGTTATGCATCTGACCCAGAAGTCAGTTTCTATAGGGCAGAGGGATCAGTTACTTCTGAGACCTTGTTGGAAGACACCACTTGTGAGCAAGAGACAAAACTGGAGTACCATGTTTTCAGACCCTCCAGCAAGCGGTATTTTCCAATGAATGATGAAAACTCTGTGCCGTTTGTGTTTTGAAGTCTAAAACCAAAAACTAGCCCTGGCTGGTGACACAGTGGATAGGGTGCTAGTCTACGAACCCAAAGGTCGCTGGTTCGATTCCCCAGCCAGGGCATATAACGAGATTGCAAGCCAGGTCTCCAGCCAGGTTCATAGCTGGAGGCAGGTGAAAGGCAACCATACATTGATGTCTTTCTCTCTCTCTGCCTCTCTCCCTTCCCCTCTCTCTAAAAATAATAAATTAAAAAATAATAATAATAAATAAAACCAGAAACTTAAACTAAAATTTAAACACTAAATTTTCTTTTAATATTAAAATACAAGTATTGTACTTTAAAATACAAGTTGTTTTTCAGAAGTACTCTGTTGCTATCTTATAGCTACAGCATGAAGTGTCTTGATGCTTAAATCTTAAAGAAATATGTGTGAAACAGCACATTTTAAGAGTTAAAACTGCCCTCTTTTGGGAGGGATCCTGGTAACATGTAATTGGGAACTACTACATTTTTGACTTTATGTCAGAAGAAATATATAGGCATCACAGGTCACCCTATTCAGTGTATGCTATTTCTGTAAAACTGCTTCTCCCTCCTCTTTCACCAAAGTAATCAGAGAAAAACTCACTTGAATTGCCTTCTCACTTTTAACAATTTATATTCTGTTTGGAAACCCTACTTGCAATTCTGACTGACTTACCAAGATAACAGTGATGTTATGGATCGGTCTGAAAGGCCAAAGTGCAGCATTGATGTTCCATTCTTAAATAGACAACAGGGGTATTTTTTTTAAGTCATTACCTCTTACGGTCTGTCCACCATTTTTATACTTCCTGTGCATGGAGGTTTATATTTTTAGATTCTTTGCTCTCATCTCTCCCTCCTTGCTTGAAACAACTTTATGTTACAGGGGGGTGGTGATGGGAAAAGGCAGAGCATCGTAAGTGGTATGAATACAGATAAAAGGACTTTGGTTTATGACGTGTAGATACCCACCTGGAGGGAAGGGAATCTGAGAGCAAAGTAAAGAGACAAAAAACCTCAATTCAGAAACAAGATATTGCCTATGGTGAAGTAAGGATTTAAGTTGGGAAGTTAGTGGTTATGGCCCCCAGTTGTATATATTTTATCTTAAGGCACCATTTGGTTTAATAAAATAAAGGTCTAGGGCTGCTTTTAACAGTTAAGACTTAAGACTTAATTACAAAGGTTATGTTTTCAGAGGACAGAAGTATTATTCATTTGCCTGTTCATATCTTCCAGGTTTACCTTGCCGATTACGGACTTGCCTACAGATACTGTCCCAATGGGAACCACAAACAGTATCAGGAAAATCCCAGAAAAGGCCATAATGGGACAATGGAGTTTACCAGCTTGGATGCCCACAAGGGAGTAGGTAAGTTTCTTTTTTGTTTTCCTTATTTTATTTCACAAGAATAATTAAAGAGTAATAAGACTTCATGGAATGACCTTTGCATAGTCATTTGACGAGTGGGAGTACTGGTGAGATTTTCATCAAAAGTAGTGATTTCCTATATGCCAACAGATATTTGTATTGACATGGGGAGGAGGGGATACAGGCTGTGACAAGTGAGAAAAAAGCAAAACGGTGTCATTAAAGCAAAGCTTGATACTGATTTGGGGCAGGAAGTTACTAGTTTGTGTAGGTTCAGTTTAGAAGTCAGCAGCTGGATTTTTCTGCTGTAGTGAGTATTACAGATTTGGCGAAGGTTCACATGTGAAGCGGTGCCCCTGTTTTCCACTGTGCCCTGATCAGGGCATTGGAAGATACTCTCTCTCAATAGTAAGGAAATCTTTTCTGAAACTATAAAGTGTTAACTTGTGGAAATCTCTCCCAGTCTCTTTTCATATATCTTACTTATTTAAACTCACTTTGATGGTATTGGAAACACATTTGCAGGTAAATTACATACATAGTCTTTTTATTGGATATTGATTGTACTGCCTTGCATTCCAAGGCAGACTTAATTCAACAATTCCCTAATTAGTTAAAGTCATAACCTATGTCTTGTATTCATTTACCATTAATTAAACCTTAGCTGTTTATTACACTGCAGTCCAAATCCAATAGCCGACCCAGAAGGCCATGGAAAAGGAAGTAAGAGGTCAATATTGAAAATATATGGTACAGAGTCCCACTGATGGCTGCTTTGTGCGCAATCAATATGGTCAATGCAACTGTACTTTCTTAGTTGCTCTGTCAGCAAGACAAAAAGTCAATTCTAATGTTATGCTAGTTAAAAAAAAAAGGGTGACTATTGAAAAACTTTGGCTTTCAAAATTATATCCTTTAAACTTTGTTTGTAAAAGTATTTTCTAATATGTTAAACCATACAAATAATTTTAAATAGCTTTGAAAGAACCACATTTTCACTAAAAGGCAATTAAACAATTATGCTTGTCAATGACTGTTGAACTGTTACCCTAAACTGGGACTTTCTAACGAGTTTTACTTGGTGCAAACAATTGTAATATTATTGCTTTTTCTATTAAAAGGACCATTGACCATGTAATGTAGAGGGTCTTGATAATTTTCCAGAGCAATTAAAACCACCTTAGTTTAAGGTAGGCCAATGAATAAGTGAAGCAAGTGTGAGTGTGTCAGTTGTATACTTTCTTCCTTTCAAGGAGAAATTTTCTGACATGGAAAATAGCTTTTATACTTTGGATAAGAGTAAAAGAAATCACTGCATTACATTTTAAGGACAGTCTGGTTAGAAAAGTAATGATCACTTTAAGTAATATTGTGTATTTTTTCACCATGCACATTGTTAATCAATGAGCATGTAAAGATATAAATGGGACATGGCTTTAATTAAATTAGAAATGTAGAAATCAAATGTTCATTGATAGTGGGTTCCTGTTCAATTTGAAGTTCTTTTATTGTCAATGAATTTTGTTCTTCACTTTTGCCAGATTCGTTAGTATAAAAGAAGTTTCAGAAGCTTAAGAGTACTTTATTGCTAGTTGTATAACCTGGAAATTACAGATTCTTAAGCATTTGTCTGGTTACGTTAACTTATGGTTGGGCCACTTCAACTAGTAGGTCTAATCCTGGTACACTGTGGTTCTGACTATTAGAACAGCTAAAAAACAAGTATGTTTTTTGATGGTAAGAAGAGTTGTTACATGTTGGTCTGGTTAATGAATGATTGGACTATGATAATTCTGAAAGTCCCCTACAATTATTCCATAGTTTAGGGCAGTGTTTTTACTGTGCTATCTTCAGAAGAGTTGAACAAATTTTTATTCTGTAGTTCATTTAAGTTGTTTCCTCCCTAAAGAATAAAATATGTAATGAGTTGGATAGATTTTACCCTGCTAGATCTTTGAGGGGAGAATATGGAACTGAGAATCATGGTAAAAAGATATTGCCTCCTTGGGAGGATTATTCAGGGAAGAACTTATATTACAAATTTTTGGTATTTGTTGGAAAGTTACATGCTGGAGTAAATAATTCATTTTTATAGGTTTCATAGGATTCCTATAAGATTTCTTTACTGCATTTAAAATAGAATTTATACTAAACTTATAGCTGTATCTGTATCTACATATAGATACCCATCCATCCATACATATGTATGTACATACACATATGTGCACACATACACACATAGCTGCATGTACAGGTATATATATGTATATATGGCATATCTATATATATGCTATAGTTTAACATGCAGTTTTAGGCTGGTATATAAAGGGTTTTTTATCCTCAAAGGTTTGAATTCATTCCTAATACTTTGTATTTAATATTCCAAAATAAAACATTTCACTTTAGGATTTTATTAGAAATGAAATAATTATTTAGCCATATCTAGGAACCAGAATAAACAAAGCCATAAATCCTGTAGGTTAATATGGAAGGTCGGATTCGTAAATATTTATGTGTTTACTTTCAGTACAGTCACTATGTAGTTTAATCTTAGAAAAATCTTTTCTATACCAGTCCAACTAAGAGATCAAATAAATACTTAGAAAGATAATGCAAAGGAAAACATAAAGAACAAAACAAGTTATCACTAGAAGGTGGACCCTCCAGCTGTCAAAGCATGTGCTTTGTGTCAGGTATACCTATGTCTTGTCAGGTCCAGGGCAATATTCAGACTTCAGTGTGAAACTGGTTTGTGAGTTAGCTGTTTAATAGAACCTGATCAGGCTATCTAATCTCTTTGTACTTTTTACAGTAGTTATTCATAATCGATAGCTAACTCTCATTTTTCTATGGATTAGGTGGGATTTTATAATGGAGATTTTTACCAGATGCCAATCAGCAGTTTCACCTAAGCATTTTCTAGTTCAACTTTATGTAAAAGCAGGGTTACTTGTATTATTACAAACCAAAGCGATATATAGAGTTGGATCGCTAGATTGAACAGATGAATGGATGCATATTTCTGGAACTATCATACATCTATATATCTGTATGGTGTTTTTTTTTTTTAATTGTAGTTACTCTTTCAAACATAATTCTCTTGTGTGACCCAAAGGTATTTTCTGCATGGCTGAAGTGCTTCATTTAGTATAAATTTAGGGTAATGTATGTTTTGGTCTTAGATCTTCTATATTAATTTTTTATTCTTCATAAAACCTAACATGTATAAACATTGACATATTTTGGGCTCATTGCCTAATAATTAAAGAGAATTATATCTGTGTCAAATATACTACTTTAAAATTTGTTACATTTTTAGTAATGTTAAAAAAGGCAATATTTGGATCAATGTGCAGTATGGATTTTTGTAGATTTTTCTACTCACTGAGGCATGCAGTCAATACCTAATTTCTCTAGAGATATACTGCATTTAACATATTGAGCTTTTTTAAATACTTCAGACCTGTGCATTGAGTGTATAATACCTGTTTTAATTTGACACCATTGATGACCATAAAATATGATGTCTAAATTGCATTTTAAATGTCTGTTTATTTATGTAATATATTCAATATCAAGGAAAGATATATTACATACTTTTTTATTTTTGCCAAATGCTATCGTATATGAAATCCAAGTCTTGTGTTATTTCTTGCATGATTGCGTTTCACTCTAATTTAACACTCCAACTTACAAAATATATGTGAAATAAACTGAGAATATATTTTCATGTTACCAAACTTGGGAAAGTGACATGGTTTACACAAGATTTATCTTCTTAAATAATAATTCAAAAGAGGAACTCATTTTCAATTATCAGATGACAAGGAAAACCATTAAATTATTGATATGATCTGTTAGTAATCAGAAAAAAATAATGTTGATTTTTAATGTTAGGTAAATTTGACTGCTGTAAATAGTCTTCAGTTGATGTATTTGTAAACAATAATGAAAATACAATTTTTTCTCCATGGCTTAACCCAAGTTTGACATTTAGACATGACTTTTTTACAGCCATGACACAGGTTGAACTATTCAGTTTGGTTAAGAATACACATTGGCCAAATGTAAGATACCTTTACCTTTGCTCTGTCGAATAGCATTTCCTAAGCCTTCATTATAGTATGTCATAAAAAAAAGGAAGGAAGGAAGGGAAACTAAGGCTTAGAATTAAAAGGTACAGAAAAAATAAGGGAGGCCTGGTTTTAATATTTTATTTGCAGTATCACACATTGAATTCTCTTTTTCTAATGTCCTTTTTGTTTGTGCCACCATAACATTTTCCAGCACATTATACATTTGAAGTTACAAAATACTAACATAGGTTACTAGTTAGAAAAATAAAGTTTAAATTTGTATTGCATATAGGCCCCTTTCAGTTGGTCATGTGAACATCTTATTCAGATATGTTTGCTTTCTTACTGTTATTTCTGGGCATATAAACTTGTCATTTAAACCCTGTCTGTTTGAAGTAGAAGTTTTCAAGTTCACTTTATTATTACCTACCAAACCTGTTTTTCTTCACACGTCATACTGTCACTCTATATAACAAATAAAACTAAACAGAAAACACTTCAGCCTTGGCTGGTGTGGCTCAGTGGATTGAGCACCAGCCTGCGAATCCAATGTTCACAGTTCAATTCCCAGTCAGGACACTTACCCAGGTTGCAAGCCAGGTCTCCAGCCAGGTTCCCATCTGGAGGCATGCAAAAGGCAACCATGTGAGAGAGAGATATTTCTCTCTCTTTCTTCCTCCCTCCCTTCCCTTCTTTTTAAAAATAATGAATAAAATCTTTTTTTAAAAAAAAGAAAAAAAGAAAGAAAACACTGCAGGCAAATAATCAGATCCATTTTGGGATTAACACTTTTCTTATTCTTATTCTATTTCACTCCATTTGATAAATTGGGCCCAGATGATTTCACTCCAGTTTGGTTTTAGAATAAGGACCAATTCTCTAAGGTAGCTCCTCTGTTGTTCTTGTACTGGCTTGGAAGGACTATTTAAGACTTGGTGAATCCATGCTTTAACTAGACAACTTTCTTTATCAGAATGAAGTAGTTTGAAAGAAATAGTATCTTGAAAGGATAGTTACATAAAAAATTTTGTTAGTGCTACATCTTAGGACTCAGGATCTGTTGCTCATTTCTTACCAAAAGAAAGCGTATCTTCTGGTATTTTAAATAGAAATGCCTCCTTCAAATAACTCCCTAACTGTAGAAGCAGTATATGTAATGTTGTTTGAATGGTGTTAAAACTAATGATGGAGGCAAAGTAATTATTAGGTTGAGTGTGGGCTTTGGATTTGAGAGACGGATTTCGATGCAGAGCTCTGTCAGGATTTGCTGTGTGATACTGAACAGGTTATTTAACCTCTCTGAGCCTCTCTCTTATTTGTCAGCCGGGTTAATAACATACACCTTATATTGTTTGGATGATTAAATGAGGTAATATGAAAATAGTTGGAG
Organism: Noctilio leporinus; assembly: GCA_004026585.1. NCBI lineage: Eukaryota > Metazoa > Chordata > Mammalia > Chiroptera > Noctilionidae > Noctilio > Noctilio leporinus. The sequence goes on along the minus strand of PVIW01001497.1, from coordinate 87,234 downwards.
CATCTGGCACAGTAACAGCTTCAGAAGTTACATCAACTGTTTTTATTTTCATGATGAATTTCATTGTCAACTGTTTCTATAATCTGCTTCCTAATGAAATAGAACTCAAGTCCTCACCTATGCCTTTTTTTTAATTGTTACTCTTAGCAAAACTTTATAATTTAGAGCTGTTGAGCAATCGAGAACACCACAGGCTTCCCATGAAAAGAATCATTTACATTACTCCATATTAATAAGCTACTAAAAAGTTAGATGCAACTTCTGGCCAAGATGGAGGTGTAGGGAGACACTCGGCGTCTCCCTCACAACTAGAAGAAATTTACATCTATCTCAAAACTAAATAAAAACAACACAGAAATGTCAAAATATTGAACTGCATGGAGGTTCAACAAACGAAGAAGTAAAGAAATACTCAGCCAGACATATAGGAGAGGCAGAGGCAGGGAGGAGAGCTGAGGCCCCAGTGAAAAGTGCAGTCATATATTTTAACCTGAGAAGCGATCCCAGGGCCAGACCACACAGCCCACAGCTCCAGCTCCAGCTCGGGGAAAAATAGAGCTGTATTGGTTTTGACTCTGAAACCCAGTGAGGGTTGGGGCGGAGAAAGAAACAGCTGGTCTCAACATTGTTGAGAGGCATTGTCCCCTCTCAGACCCCTCTCCGACATACACACCACACATAACGTGGGGAAAGGGTCCCTGAGCACTGATGAATTCCTAAGGCTCCACCTCCACCCTTTACAACATTAACAATTGTGACAGAACTACCCAAGACACAGAGGCAAACACAGAAAGCTATCAAACTGAGGAGACAGAGAAGTATGGCACAAAAGAGGGAGCAGGTCAAGGTGCCAGTGGGAGAACTGAGTGACAAAAAGATAGCCAACCTAACAGATGCGGAATTCAAAACGCTGCTGATTAAGAATGTCACAGGCTTAATAGGTATGCTTAAATATAGCAAATGTAGAAAGGAAGAAGTAAAGGCTAGGTTGTGTAAAATGAATGAATATCCACATGAAATCAAGGGTGAAGGGAAGGAAACCAGGGTTCAAATCAATGATTTGGAACATAAGGAAGAAATAAACAATCAAGTAGTAAAGAAAGAAACAAAAATTGGAAAAATTAGGAAAGGCACAGAAACCTCTGGAACAACTTTAAATGTGTCAATATCTAAAACATAGGAGTACCAGAAGGAGAAAAAGAAGAGCAAGAAATTAAAAACTTGTGTGAAAAAATAATGAAGGAAAACTTCCTTAATTTGGTGAAGGAAATAGATATACAAGTCTAGGAAGCACAGAGAATCCCAAATAAGCTAGACCCAAGGAAGACCACACCAAGACGAATCATAAATAAATGCTAAAGGTTAAAGATAAAGAGAATCTTAAAAGTAGCAAGAGAAAAAAAGGGTTACCTACAAAGGGGTTCCTGTAAGACTATCAGCTGATTTCTCAAAAGAAATTTTGCAGCAAGAAGGGCCTGGCAAGAAGTATCCAAAGTGATCAAAAGCAAAGACTTAAAATCAAGATTACTCTATTCAGCAAAGGTATCATTTAGAATGGAAGGGCAGATAAACTGCTTCCTAAACAAGGTAAAAGTAAAGGAGTTCATCATCATCAATAATATGATATAATATAATATAATATAATATATTATTATTCATATAATTAGTTCTTAATATATGAAATGTTAAAGGGACTTACTTAAGGAAAAGATCAAAATTATTAACATGAAAAAGACAACAAACTCACAACTATCAACAAGAGAGTCTAAAAAATAAAAACTAAGCAGACAACCAGAGAGGGGAAAGAATCAAAGGTATAAAGAACATTTGGGAGGGGTGTCAGCTGGGAGAGGAAGGGGGAGAAGCGGGGAAAGGCAGAGGGATTAAGAAGCATAGTGGTGGGTTACAGAATAGACAGGGGGATGTTAACAATAGTACAGGAAAAGGTAAAGCCAAAGAACTTACATGCATGGCCCATGGACATGAGGTAAGGTGTGGGATTGCTGGAGGGAGGGAAGTGCTGGGCAGAGGAGAGCGAAGGGAAAAGAAATTGGGACAAATGTAACAGCATAATAAATAAAAAAATGTTTTAAAAAAATTAGATGCTAAATTATATTTGGAAACTAATACAAGAGTGTGGAAGAAAAATATTAAGGACTAAATCTTGCTACATGCCAATAGCACTATAAATGATAGTTTGATTTGTTTAGGAAGTATATATAGAAACATATCATTAGTGGTTATATTAACTATTGAATATAACTGAAGAATGCTTCTGTTACATTAAGGTTGCTGTGGGTAACAGGAGATGGTAAAGGTGGAAGAAGGTATGGGGGAATAAATGGTAATGGAAAAAAGTATAATACAATAAAACAAATAAATGTGCAAAGAAATATACGGAAACAAAAGAATCCTTAATTCAGCTTTCAAATTTTAAAAATATTTTTTATACTTAGACATATAGTCTTCAACTATAATCAATTCTTTGTTTTCTTTTTATTTTCAGTATTTTGAAACACAGGGAAATACTAGAATAATGTAAATATCAAAATATTCATTTTCTATATTCAAGAATTATTTTGTAATGCAGTTTATATTTTGATGTATTTTAAAGTTATTTTAAAGATAAAGGGTCATTCATTGTGCTATTTACAAATATTGCCATCTAGAGTAATTTATTTTTAATTAACAGGTATTAAAATTACTTTTCTGTGTACAGTAGATAGAAAAAAGACATAATTGCTGGTAAAACCTTAGAGTTTGACTTAACTAAAAACACGTCAAGTTTTGCAATTTGTTTTATAGGAGGGAATTTCAGATAGCATATGTACTTAAAAACACTTTTAATATATCTATCTCCTTAACAGTAAGAAAAGAGTAACTATAGGATACTTTTTAAACATTACATGTATTTCTATGGAACCAAATGGAAACAGTGGTAAAACTCTTGCCTAACCATAGTCATTAATGTATATATAACAGTAAAAGGAAACAAGTAAGAAAGTTAAAAATGGGATTATGTATTTTAATTAGGTAATAGTGAAGGAAAGTTAACTGTCACAGGGCTATTTCAGATGAAGACCAGTTTTTGAAATACTGGCTTCAGACATCTAACTGACATGTTAGTACTGCAGCTTCGTATCAATGAATCCGTAACTGGGAGGGTTGAGGGAAGTGACTGGGAAGGTTCATTCTGTTTTAATTCTTGATGGTTTTTCCTCAGAGAGCCTCTTGTATGTAGCCTGTGTCATCCAAACAGGTGCCAGAATATAATTTTTTTCAAAATTAGAGGATGTGAATTTTTTAAGTGGTGGGAATCAGGAATTGCCATAGTGGAAAAGGGGCTTGTGAGCACATCTGTACAAACGGAATCATTCCATTATTAATGGGAGATTTATTACTGAAGAAATCACTACCAAAAGTGTGCTAGAGATTGTGTTTTTATTTTCATATGAGAGCCAGCACTTGCATTAGGGCATTGTTGAAGCTTGCACAGAAAGGAAACGGCCCCCGTGGGACCCGAGCGTTCTGCTGGGCTGAAGGGCCTTTCATAATCCAATTCTAATAGCAGTGAAGATGGAGTATGTGCAAGAGCTAATCTTGTCTTCTGCTTTTATAATGACCTCTGTGTGGTAACCAAAGTGGCTGTGACGTGCTGGAATGTTGTTCTTGGGTAAGTTTTTAAAATAAAAACAGTCTACTGAGCAATTTTTTTTTTTTTTGGAGTTAAATGAAAGATAATATGATACCTGTTTACAGCAAGTTTAATGGCCAAAAATGACACTTAGGAGATTGTATATCCCTACCCAGATAAGCATTCAAATAATGGTAGAAATGTAGATACCAACCTGTTGTTTTGTAACAATTTGGAATGGTTATAAAAGTAAGTTTATTTTGTGGGATTTTGTTCCATATTTTAATTATTATTTCAGTAATATTGTTAATATGCGATATGTTCCTTAGATTCCATTGTCCATCTTTTGAAATAGGCACTTTAAAAAAATTAAAATAATGATGGAATTAGTCTATAACATTTAGGAGTTTGATGTAAGTGATATTTGCAGTGGCCTAAAAGTGTTCTTTCACTGAATTTCGTATGAGAATCCGTTTTGTAAATGTTGAAAGTGTCTTGCTGGTTTCAAATTCAACTTCCCACCCCCTCCACCCACATGCCATGCACACCATTGCCTCATCTTTATAGTTTCTATTCGGATATTTGATCAGGATCTTAGTTTAGTGCTGTTTATATATAAAAATAATATTTGTAAAATTTTAGAGCCATGGACTCAAAACAGCAGGCATATTTTATCCTGAACTTTAATTAATTAAAAAAATCTTCAGGCAGACCTATTTTTTAATACTGCACACTAGATGGCACTTTTGTCATATTCTTCCAACTTTCCATGCTACCAGCGTGAGTGGAACAGAAAAGGCCATCAGTGTTTAGTCTGCACTCGCAGGGTCTCCGCATGACCAATGCGGACCCCATGGACTTCCTGGAACATGTGTTAGCAATTTAGCTGCAGACATTTATTTCTTTGTTTTACTGCTTGGCTCTTTGAGAAAGTGTTGGTGCCAGGTTATGGGTTGTCTGGATCATGTCAGAGGCCATGGGGATCAAGTTCATGTGACAGGCTAGACGGAGGAAGGATGGAGCTGGAGGAGGTGAGGAAACTGACCCTTACTTTCAACAGCAACAAGTCACTGCCTGTCTGTGGGCCGGAGCCAAACGCCTCGCGCTGAAGTCTTACCGCAGCTGAACAAACAAAACACGTTGCCCACTTGGCTTTTTCGTATTTCATCAATAGTAGTTAAATCGGTGATTTCTCTATTTCTGAAAACTTGCTTATCCCTCATCTTTCTCTCTTAATGCTCCCCCAAAGCGCTGTCCCGACGCAGTGACCTTGAAATCCTCGGCTACTGCCTGCTGCGCTGGCTGTGTGGAAAGCTGCCCTGGGAACGGAACCTGCAGGACCCAGTGGCTGTCCAGGTGGCGAAAACAAAGTAAAGCGTTTCAGATATTCCATCGTGTGCAGCAGCAGGTCGGAGGGGATCCGTTAAAGGGAGTCGGTATCCCAGAGAAGTTACCATTTACCCAGCATGCTCACCAAAGCACATTTCTTGAGTTTGAAAAAGATTATTTAAAAAACTGAACAGTTTACAGATGTAAAATCCATTAAGATAACAACTATGAAATCACATGGGTGTGAGTTGTAGTATAAACTATAAAGTAAAATAATTGTTCCTTTACATGGTGTTTTCCAGAGCTTAGATTCTAAGTGGTGGTATTTTCACGAAAGAATATTTTCTTTATTTTTTTTTTTAAGTTTCTGGTTTTTTACAATTTTATTATTTTCAGAGAGGGGGAAGGGAGAGAGGCAGAGAGGGAGAGAGAGAGACATCAATGTATGGTTGCCTTTCACCTGCCTCCAGCTACAGACCTGGCTGGAGACCTGGCTTGCAAGCTGGTTATGTTGCCCTGGCTGGGAATCGAACCAGCAACCTTTGGGTTCACAGGCACGAAAGAGTATTTTCAAGTTAGCATTGTCTAAGCATATGTAGGTAGTCTGAGCTCAGTGTGTCTGATATTAACTGTGCAAAGCAACAATGTGAAATGGGACAAATATGGCCTGTATTTTTCAAGTGAGAATAATGTAGCTCTTTCTTAATCCTGTGTCTTGGAGGGAGTATGTTTTGTTTCTGAAAGAAGAAACAAACAAAATTTTTATATGAGGTGTTTATGTGAAAGATAATCTTGGGGTTACATAAACATTTTTAATATTTCACATTCAATTTTTCTCCACTGGAATCTGTTAGCATGAAAATTAGGTCAGACCGAGAACAGAGTGTGTTACTATTTTATTATTTTCTCACTGATCAGGCCTAAAAAAAAAAAGTCAATTGCATGTAGCACAGAATAACCATTTTTGTATTATATACCAGGATAGGCTCCACAGTTGTTATCCACAAGTGTAATATCCCAATTGGAAAAGGCAGCTATGTTTTAAGTAGGGCATGTCACAACAGAAGTTTACAGAAGGGGCAGCTGATTATAGAACCCAGCCTTCAGTGTGTCACTGTTCTTAATAGTGGGAAAAGTCTGCAGATGCAGAATAATATAGATTGCATTTGTAAATACTGACATACTGAATAGTATATGGAGTATTTCTCTGCTTGGAATGTAGATCATCCTAGTGTCTTGCCCAGAATGAACACATCTATGTAAGTCACTATTAGGACTATCTGTCAGTTACTTACTGCGGTGAGTCATGCGTCCATGTTAACCCCTATGTTACTGACATTTCTCAATATATGGGTCAAATCAAAACACAGCAATAGGCATATATAAATAGTCCTGGTATCCAATTTTACACCTCAGTTTACTGAATTTCAATAATGTACTTTATTTCAAAGACTAGCATTTTAATTCTAATGATTATATGTATTTCTCTTAAGACTTAGGAATCTGATTTTAGTTTTTTATCAGTATACATACATAGATGAATCCATTGTTGATGTCGTTAAGATGCCTATGTGTATATTTAAATATAATAGGGTGTCATATAAAATAATAAAACAGTGCTGGTAAATATCTCCATTTATGTTTTGGGGATCCTTACATGTATGTTAATATCTTCATTTTGATTTGATTACTAGTGAAAACCTATAGATCAGTAAAGCTAATATATTATGAAATACTGTGGACATTTTCAAACTTCTTATATTGTATAATACATAATTATAATTTGTTCAATTTGCTGAGAAGGCATAACACTGAATTCCCCACAAAGGCATGCTTGCGCATTCAGCCATGACACCGTATCCGCCTTCTGCCCTTATTTTCCTGACATAGGGTGATACTAGATCAGTGCTTTTATTGTTGCAGTTCTGCTTGCACCTGAGTTTATGAATCAAACATTCATATCGGTAATTTTAGCTGACTGTTTATGTATTTGTGGCTGAAGCAACTCAAGAGTTGTACTTGTGTTCCGTTTAAAACACTGAAAATTGTTAGAATAATGTTTTTTTGTTGTTGTCTTTGGTGTCTTGGATATTTCTTATTAACCTATTTAATCATAGAATAACATAAAACATGGCGTAATAGTAGGTACTTGAGGAATGATATTCTTAAAATCCAGATACATTTTTTCTATGTATTTTTTAAGAAAAAACTTACGATAAATATTGCTACTTCTACATTTTACACATATAAACTTTGAATTAAAAGCATTTGTTTATTTTTAAAGATTTTATTATTTTTAGAGAGAAGGGTAGGAAGGGAGGAAGAAAGGGAGAGAAACATTAATATATGGTTGCCTTTCACCTGCCTCCAGCTACAGACCTGGTTGGAGACCTGGCGTGCAACCTTGATATGTACCCTGACTGAGTATCGAACCAGCAACCTTTAGGTTCGCAAGCCAGTGCCAGTCCACTGTGCCACCAGCCAGGGCTATTATTTAATTTTAGGTGACAGATAAAAATTGGTCTATAAGAATTGGGGGATCTTCCCCACCCACACTTTCCATCTTACCCGTTACTGGTGGGTGAAAAAAAAGTACCAAAAGTACCAAGATAACGGTGATTCACCAACCCAGAATTTGAGTTTTGCTTTCTAATGGGGACAACAGATCACAGGATTGCAAACAAATTCATTGCGTATCACTGTATTTTATTTCAGTCTGTTGGATGAACTCCCCGAGTCGGTGCTTCAATGGGCTCCCCCTGGAAGCAGTTGCTGTAAGTGTAATGCTGACTTCTACCTTCTCTGCTGTGCTTTGTAGATCACCACGTTGTCACTCCTGTTGGGCAGCTTTTGTTTAATCCACCCCTGCCCATTCCCCAGGGAGGGAGGAGACTTCAGGGTGACACACTTTCTATCTCTTTTCCACCAATGTTGAAAGAAGATAAAGTTGATCTAAGAAAAGACTACTTTCAAACAGGAATTAAAAAAAAAAAAAAGTAAAACAAATCATTAAACACTTGAAGGCTGTTTAGACCCAGGGTTTGGATTGGCAAAGGCGTATGATATTGGGATTTAGAGGTATGTTTCATGAAATGGTTTTCCCTTCCAAGGCAGTAGAGACCATTTTTGGAATTCTTTAATTGTATTATTAGTAAAAAACAGTAAGTCCATTTAGAGTTACCTAAGTGCCTTTGGTTTGCAATACATGCCGGGCTCACTGAGCACCAGTTGAACAACTGGGTTCCTTTTTCTTCTAGAAAAGAGCTCCCTTTGGCTGACATGCTTGTTTTTTTTTCTCAGTGAATCTTGTCCTCTGTAATACTGGCCAGTCTCAAAGTTGGCTCTTCGCTGGCTTACGAAGGTGAATAGGAACACTGACCCTCTCACTAAGGCCAAAGGGTGTCAGTTCCCATCTGAGCATTTAAATAGTTAAATCATTGTAAATTTTTATTTATAGCCCTTCTATGACAAGAAACCAGTTTTCATTTTCATAGGAAACAAGAGGAACAAACCAGATCTGCCCTCCCCAGTAGGTTTCCCAAGACCCTGGATCTGCCTCCTCCATGCCCTTTGGTGGCTTTTCTCCTGATGGAGCCGGGTTGTCAGTACATACTCTCATGGGCTGAGAGATGGAAGCGTCACTCTTGTAACTGTCATGAGTAACTTGGTCCAAAGGCCAATATTCCTTTCTGACTAATATTCTTGTTGGCATTTTTACCAATTCATACATTTTGTGCTTTACTCAACAAAACCAAAAAAAAAGAAAAGAGAGAGAGAGAGAGAGAGCTAGGGAGATGGCAGAATTTTTAAAAATTGTATATCTCCTATAACCTTCCTATTCTTCTTGCGCAAAAGGTAACTTGCTCAGTTTCAGGTTAGAAAAGAATGCCTAGATGTCCTGGGTTATACAAGATAAATGGCCACGGGCCAGTGCATATTCTGTGACAGTTATGTTGCTAGAGCTAGGTTAAAGGAAGAGGTGAGTGATACAAGAAATCGTGGGAGGAGTGCCAGGTTCCTTTTTTTCAGTACAAAACATTTGAGTATAGTATTATTTTATAAAATACAGGTTGCTATTTCCAAAACACAAAACATCGAATCTCTAATAGTAACTGAAGGTCTCTATAAGTTAGTTATGCTTAGGAGAGTGGGCATTGTAAGCAGGAAAATTAAACTGATTTATAAATGGCTTATTACTAAGACATTTTATAAAACAGCCAAGAAGACTGCAGTGTGCATGCCCAAGTCAGTGTATTAATAGTAGGTTCAAAAGTTTCTATCTCTTGAAATGATACTTAATATTTCACTAACCTAAAAAGCAGATGATTCAAGAATATCATAATTGCCCAGTACTCAAAGTATTTTGTTTTATGGCTCTGGAAATGTGCTAGCAAATTTTAAAGTGTACTTAATATAATAAGTCCACATCTTGAAAGACTAACATTTAAACCGGTACTACATCAGAAGAGTCTAAGCTTAAAGTTGACAGTAATAAATTTGTAACAGAGGTGGCTCTTTTCTGTTTCTGCGTCTCTTCCCTCACCGCTGCCTCACTTTTTTTGAGCTCCTGACCCATGATGGCTTTGCAGGAAAGCTGCTCCAAGTTGGTGGAGTGCCGGGAGCCTTCCCTTGTCTTCCGACAGTGATTTGTGAGAAGTGTTCCCAGCATGCTCAGCTCTGTTCTCCATTTGGGATATTTTGGTTAATTGAATTGTAATTTATACCAAACTTGGCTTACCAATCTTGAAAGGCACAAAGAACAGAATATTTACAGTAAAATAGCCATGAGTGTAATTTAATATTTTTTTCCTTGATCATCCCTTCAGGAATTGGACACCTCCAAAGGGCTCCTAAAAAACATAGAGTTATAAATATGATGAAACCACAGCACTTGCTCGTTAATAGAAATCTGGTTGAGCAAATGCTCTAAAATAGGTTTTGTATTAAATCTTAAACATTAGAGAGAAAAAAAGTAGGTTGTATAACTGCCACAGAATCCAAAATAAACAAACACATTAAAAACCCTAGAGCCAAGAGTTCTCATTTTAGTCACATTAGCCTTATGTTCCTAGAAAAATAGCAGTGGACAATATGGTGTATAATGGTCACTCTCTGACTTTCCTAGAGGAAACACAGATGATGACTATTCCTTTTGGAAATTTTCCCGGTGGGCAGTGAAACCCAGTTCCCCTACAACTCCCTGTCTGAACGGAGGTAGGCCAGAGGGGAAGGGAAGGGCAGGGCAGGGTTAGGAAGTCGCTCCTGCCAACCCACCAAGCTCCCCGGATTTTCTGACCACGGGATAGAGCAAGAAGTACTTGTGATAAGTTTTTGAAGGCAAGAGGCTTGTAAAGACTAGTTTGTGAAGCATCTAAGTGTCACCATAAAGGAATGAAAAGATGCCTATTTTTTTAAAGTGTATCATTGCTCGTATCTAGGTTTCAGATCGAACCTTCATGAAACAAAAATGTAAACAAAAAAGCTGCTGTTTGTAACCGGGTACTATTTATATTTGTATTAAAAGTTTGTACTTGATACATTTTTGTGGTGGAAGGAGGGTTGATAGTCCTAGGCAGGTGATTGCAGTCGAGAAAAAAGACAACCTGGCGGCGTGTGGAGGGCGGGAGGGATGCCTGGCGAGGTCTACAGTCAGTCGTGGCCGAACACGTACAACTTAAGGTCCTTTCGAAATGAACTATTATAATTTCAGAATCAAAGCCGTAAGTAAAATTTGGAATGATTTCTTTTTTTCCTTTGAAGGAGGTTTATAATAAGTAACAGTTGTTTTTAACGGAATTTTTAAATGTTCAACATTAAAAAAATGTTTGACTTACTGTATTATTCAGGTAGTTATTAGTAGTTGCACCCCATAAATCAAAATCACTATAATTTAAAAATTTTACTTCCTTTGATGAGATTAGTGAATTATATAAATATGTCTACAAAGATGTATTTAAAAAAATGTTTCTCTCATCTTGTCAAAGCTATAGGCCACTGCATAATCATTTTTGGATATCATTTAAAAATTGCTTTTCATTGAATTGTTCATTCTTAGTTTCTTCAAGGTGTGTGTGCCTGTGTGTGAGAGAGGGAGAGAGAGAGAAAGAAATAGATCTTGGGGATGTTGGGATCTGATCTGGACATCCTTGCCAATTATGAATGACATGTAAAATCTTTAATACTTCACAGGTGAAATAGCCCAGTATTTGGTGTGTGCTCATAATTTAGCCTATGATGAAAAGCCCGACTATCAAATGCTCAAGAACATTCTGAACCCAGGTGGAATACCTTTAGGACCATTGGAATTTTCCACTAAAAGAGAGCGTGCAAACGCATGTGCTCCAAAGGATCACAAAGTAAGTCACAGAGTGTTGGGGACCTGATGCTCACCTTCTGTGAAGCATTCTTCCAAATGAGGTTGTTTTAGGTTTCAGATGAGTTTGACAGCTGGGTTTCTTGCTTATTGTATTTAATTCCTTTTCCCCTAACTTAGCTCCAAGAAGTTTTGTTGAAAGTTCTTTTGATTTTGACATATTTTTTCTTACAGAAAAATAGTAAAGACACTGATGTCAGAGAGAGGTAACTAGGTTAGGGCTAATCTGACTTCATCCATAAATATCTTTACTTGCTGCTTTTCTTTGGATTTTCTTTATTTCCCTCTTTTTTTAACATACCAATTCAGTCATGATTTTGTAGTAACAATAATATTCAGAGATTTAAGCAGATATTTGCATGTGCTGATATTTCAATATATAAACAATGAAAAAGTTATAACTCTTCCTTTATTTGCTATCTTTCAACTGACAGCCTTACACCAACTTAAAAAAAAAAAAAGAATTAGAACTTGAAAAAAAGAATTAAACTTGAAACCATACAAAAGAATTAGGACAAAACATTTCTTAAGAGGGTGGGGGAAACCTGAGACTGTCCACAGCATTACCGGACAGGCCACTAAATGTCCATTCCTTCCTTGACACTAGCCACATGCAAAAAAGAAGAAAGGGCGGGGGGACAGCTGTTTTCCCCTCATGCGTGTATAATGAGGTAGGGTCGGGATGCCATTCATTTTTAATATTTCTTGTGAACTTTGGATCATCACAAGTGTTCAGGAGCCAAGAATGCAGGATGCAAACTAATGTGACTGATTGGCTGCTAGATGAATGGTGAGTCAAGTATCAGAGCACAGATGGTTCTGATTTGCTGAATTTTGTAGCTGCTGCAACTGAAGACATAAAATATCCTTCTAGTCATAAATTAGCTCTTTGGAAGCAAAACCTTGACACCAGAGCTTTACAACCTTCAATTAGTAGGGAAAGAAGTATTTGAATGACTGCGATATTGACATCTGTAGGCCTGCATAGTAATCATTCCTAATAGAAGAGAATATCTGTTTGAGGAGGTTTTGCATGGCTAATTAACTACCAGTGAGAATATGTAATTTTTTCATGATCTCCTGATTGTCACCTTTCTCTCGTGATACAATTACATTTTATTGTAGCGAGTGCCTCACAAACCAATTGTCAGCACTATTTACTATTGCAGCAGGCGGAACAAAAGTTCATGTTTAATAAAAAGCCACTGGATTTTGATCTTGGTAATTACTGAGACTTATTTTAACAGTTTTATTGACTTTTGTGTTTTTGTCACTTTCGCAACAAAACAGAGCCATTTCCTGGACATAGTCTTTCCCTCACAGTAACGGTCACTGCTTAATCTACGCTAATTTAAGTAGGGTTTTTGGTTTTTTGGGTTTTTTTTTGTAGTTTTTCAGTTTAACCTAACTGAAATATAAAAGAAGTCATTTTAAGAACCAATAGCTGTGTCCTCTGACATGAAATTGTAATTATTCATCAGAATTTTCAGTTTCGTCAAATTCAGAGGATGCTGGGGAACCATGATATGTATGTGCAGAGAATAGACATAAAACATGGTTTGCAATGAGCCTCAATCAAAAGGATTTCATTCTTTTGATTAGAGCATTTTGACTATGAGTGAAAAGAAAACACTAAGAACGATACACAGCCTTAAGACCTTAATTTCTATTAACTACATGATCAGCCTCAGTATATAGAGAACATGACGAATTATGGACATATTTCACAGCATATCAATATTTATCAGGTAATGACTAATTCTAATATTTTAAGCACACAAATACATTTAATAATTATAGTATAAAATATAGGTTTTTATATGTGGCTAAACCTCAGTGTCTTAATTTCTGTTTTTAAAGTGTACAGATTTTTGTGATGCTGAAAGAAGAAAATTTGAAAATACTCAAAAGCTTAGTATAACCATGTAAACTGTCCTAATACTCCACCCCTTTGCATGATACAGTATAGGACAGTTCTTGCAATTGATTGTTTCCATTACAAATACAATTTTAAGTCAAAACTGAATATTAATCACATGACCCAAATTTTTTTATTCACAGAATCACCTTAAAAACATTTATTACTCTGCACATGGATCACTGTAGTTATTTACCAGACTAGTGAATGAACTTTGAACTTGTATTTTTCAGATAAAGACATTTAAAAAGAAGCCAGTGGGCCAGAAAATATATAGTTAGATAAATGAAATGTTTCTGTCATTCAGTATTCAAAAAAAGTTAGGAGTGTTTAATTTTTAAAAATTTTATTTCCCTCAGTATAAGGGGTCATGCATTTTAAATTTAGAATTCTTAAAAATATGTTTCAGTTAAGTATTAGAAAATAGCACAACACCATAAGAATCTCAGAAAACATAAATCATCTTTTTGCAAGAGAAAAATGAGGTACTTTTCAACACTGGGTTTTACTAGGTATCATAAACTGTACCCTGTAAACTGAGCCTTCCTCCTGAAGTCCCCAAATACTATTCCTGGAGTTAAGTTGGGGATGAATTTTTGTCAAGATAGGAGAGATGTAGGTATTTTTTTTTCCTGACCAGCAAATCTTTAGGGGTATTTGCCTCCATCAAAATGATGGTGCGTATAGCTGAAATCACTCCCTAGTAGTTCTGACGGCTCCTGAGGTAGCACTGACAAATTAGGAGGATCTATCATCAGGGCTACCACAGTCTATTTATGCCATCCACTGGGATTTAACATCCAAAATTCACTGAAGGAAACCATATTTCAGTATGAATGCTTACTGAGGTGAGCTAAAGCTCGAGAATTCCCAGATGAGAATGCTAAAGACGAACTGAAAAACCAGTATTGTTGAAGTTCCAATTCAACCCTGGAAGAAGCTGTTTCTTCAAGAGCCAGTAGTAGATCCCTTTATCAATTTATCAATGTCTTCCTCTTCTTCTTTTTTCCCCTAAGATTTTACTTATTATTTTTAGACAGAGGGGAGGGAGAGAGACATCAATGTATGGTCTTTCACCTGCCTCCAGCTAGGGATCTGGCTGGAGACCTGGCTTGCAACCTGGTTATGTGCCCTGGCTGGGGAATTGAACCAGCAACCTTTGGGTTTGCAGGCTGGTGCTTTATCCACTGCTACCAGCCAGGGCTCAATGTCTTCTTCCTTAAGGTGATACCTGAACCCATATTTTAATGGTAAGATACCTGGGCAAACGAGGCACCCATCTTTCCTAAATGCTTTTACTTAGGCAGAGGAGGAGGTCAAAGTTAACTGTTCAAGCCAACCCACATTTCAGACAATAAAAAATTGTTCCTACATTCACCCTAAATTGGAGGTTCCCATAGCAAATCCAGTGGTGAATATATTATGATTGGTGGTAGTAATCTCTGCACTGAACTAAAAATTTACAAAATTCTTTCTTGAGCTTTAATTCTCAGAGTAACTTGTCTTCATGTTTATTTTATGTATGTGAGAAAAGTAGAATATAAATTCACTATTATAAGCACATTTTTGGCATATTAAAATTTAAAGATCCAGCCCTGGCTGGATCCATTAGACCACGTTAAGTCCATTAGACCTAACATGCCTGGCATATAGGTGGCACCAAAAACATTCAGTATCTCCACTAATCCTTGATGCCGTAGGACACATTTTCAAGGTAACTGGCAAGCTGGTGTTTTATTAGGATAAAACTGAGTACAGCAGCCTTAGGAAAGTCTTTCTTTGTCTCATACTAGTGGTGTCATGAGCATTTATTGCCAAGATGGAAGAGTGGCTCAGGAGGTGGTCACATAGGAATATTCCCGGTCGTTTGGGGGGAAAGGGGAGTGAGTGGTGGAAACAAAGAACCCCTGAGTGATTAGTAAACGATCTCCATTTTCTGGTTACTGAAAGGCTGGGCTTTGCCCTCCTTGGAGAAGCTGGGACCTGGGAGGAGAGATGAATAGAGAATGATGTGACAACTCAGACCTATCCACCAAACCGCAGCCTATTTTCAAGGGAAGGAATACACACAGGTTGGCAATAGAAGCTAAAAATTGAGAGACTACAAATTAGGGCCCTGCCTGCCCAGCCAATGCGATTCACCCTCAGCTTTGGCACTGGCTACTCCATTATTTCCCCTCGTGCTGTTCCCGCCTCCTGTCCCCCGTTTAACCCGTGAAGAAAGGTGGTGGCACTTTCAGCTGCCGCACACACGGAGCTGTGAACAAGTACTTCACATAAGGCTCTTCACCGTGGCTTTCTATCTTCCAGCCGTATTGAGGCAGCTGCCCTTCTCTTTCCCTGTCTACTTCAAGGTTATTAAGGCAGTCATCCCCTCGATAACACCGGTGTGAAAAAGAAGCCTCAGAAGCAAGCTTGTTGTGGAACTTAACCCCTGACACTAATACACAGTACTGGACGACACGAGCTGTTACTCATCTGCTTCAAGGTCAAGTTACCTGCACAAAGGAAGCAAGCAACAGCATAAGCTCCTTTTACACAATCACATTAATTAGGCTCACTTCAGTGGTAAAAAAACTAAGAATCTAATTAATAGGAATTTACACTGAAAAGATATACTGGAACCACTCCCTGCAAAGGTTAATAATAAATTCATGTGCAGTTTTAAAATGTGGCAGTTTTCTGTAAAAATGCTGTTTTTAATAAGCAAGTTACCTATAGAGGTAATCTCGAAAGTGTGCACAACAGAGACGCTAATTTTAATTGGTCTTGTCCTACTGATGACAAAGGGTCACAGGATTTTGCCCACTACTAGGTTTTTTTCTACAACATCCATTTGTTGGTTTCCTCTCTATTCCTTTTTTCAAAGCCTGGCGAGTTTAGAATTTTCAAGAATCTGGACATGAATGCATTTTTTAAGTGTCAAAAGTTTTCATTATATATTATTACTTATTCAATATCAACAGGTTGATTCACAAAAGGCAGAAACAAAAAAAGTCAATCAGATGCAAAATCAGCTAATAGGAAAAAACGTCCAGAGAGAGAGAAATGCTGAGTCCTACACAACGCGGAGAAAAGCACAGAAAGAGAAGCTGTCTGAACTGCCTGATGAAACGGCGCAGGTGAGAGGTATTTTTGTTTTCTTTTTCTTACTGTTACAATAGAATATGCCCTTTGGGAATAAGGACCTTTTATTTTCCCCTGAGGGCCAAGGTGGTAGGTATGGTTTTGTTAGATGAGAAGGGGCAGAAAATGTCCTACCTGAGGATAAAAACAAAGCAGCCAACACCAGTCAGCATAGCAACAGAATGACAGTGAGCATGTTTACATACAGTTCTGATTTCTTCTTTCAGCCTAGAATGTAATGAAGCACACTTAAATTTTTATGCCATCCATGATCCATTAGGGACTTAACATATTCCGTACTTTTACATTGGTTCCTCCAGTCTAACCGTTATAATCAAATAGGTAAGCGAAGTGTTTCTCTGTCAATATGGTTGTACTTTTTACATCCTTTGATCATTTGGTTGGATAGTGATTTGCCATTAGTAGATGACTCACTGAGCCAAGAGTTTAAATAAGAGTACAATGTATCCATATCTGCAATGGAAAGCTTTTTTTTTTTTTTCAGAAAGGCCAATATTTTATACGATTTATACACCATCATTTTCCCAAAGTGACTTAAGGTAGTTTACAGTGTACTACAATAGGATAATTTAACGCTCTCACCTGTTACCTCCCATTCCCACCCCCAAATTGGTGTATCAGGTGGCTGGGATGTTAATCACTAACCTCAGCACTGGAATTTGGCCCTGAACTTCTACTTAGGCATTTCTTGTCCAACCAGTAAGCATACAAGTTCATCCAGAAAAAGAGATGTGTTTTTCATTTTCAGTAGTAATAGGAACCTTTTGCATTTATTCTGTTACAGTAATAGTAGCATCCGTTTTTTAATTGTAAAGGAATCTGCTTCAAACGGTTATATCTTATAGTTCCCGCTTGTAAAATTAAAGACAAATATTGCTTGATGACAAAATAGAGAGATCTTGAGTGCTCTTTTTCAACCGTTACTGTGCCCTAGAATTACCTGTGCACAAGAGTGAGACAGACTATAAAAATGCCCAGGTTTGAAGCAAAGAAATTGGTTCATTTTGATTGGGATGCAATGTTATATGTGTAGATTTTATCACTCCAGAAAGTTGTTTGTTTCCGTCCTCAGTCAGTCCCTTTCCCTCAGAGACAACTGCTGTTTTGATATTCTGATTATTAGATTACTTTTGCCTCTTCTGGAATTTCACATACATGGAGCCATATAGTATGCACTCTTTTGTGTCTGGCTTCTTTCACTCAGCATGTTTTTTGAGATTTATCCATACTGTTGCATGCATTAGTAATTTGTTCTTTTTCCTGTACAGTACCTTGTATAACTATCACAATTCACATACCCATTCTCTGATTAATGGGCACCTAGGCTACCCCTAGCTCTAGCCACCACAAAATTAGTGGCTACAAACATTCTGACACAAGTCCTAAGGACATGTTTTGTTTCTCCTGAGAGGTGGATTTACTGGATGGTAGGGCAGGTGCATCTTCAACTTAAAAAGCTGACAAATGGTTCCCATTTTTTACTCTACCAGGAATGTATAAGAGTTCCAGCCATTCCAGGTCCTTCCCAACGCCTGGTCTCGTCTCTGTTTCTCATCTCACCCATGTTCATTTACCTGATGACGAATAATCTTGATAACCTTTTCATGTGTTGGCCATTCATATACCTTCCTTTGTGAAGTGTTAAGTGTTTTTAGTCCATTTTTATTTAGTTGACTGTCTTTTTAGTATTGAGCTGTAAGATTTCTTTATGTATTTCACAGACAAGTCCCCATCCTGTATCTGTGTTGTGGGTATCTTCTTAGTGTGCAGCTTATGTAGTCATGTACCTAAAAATGTCTTTGAGGAGCAGAAGCTGTTATTTTTACATGAAGTTCAATTAACCAAGTTTTTCCTTAATTTTTTTTTTTCTATAAAGAAACCTAAGAAACTGTTGTCTACTTAAAGCTCACAGCAATTTTGCTATTTATCAAAGGCTTACTGTTTTGGCTTTCATGTTTGTGTCTGTGAGACCACAAATCATTGATCGTCCATGGTATGAAGTAGGAGTTGAGGTCTGTTCTTTTCCAGATAGAAAGCCAGTTGTCCCAGCACTTGTTAAAAAGATTTTCCCTAATTAAATTTCTTGGAAGACTTTTTCAAAAGTCAGCTGACCATATTTATCAAGTTGATATTTCTAATGTATTAAATTATCATAAATGGGTGTTGAATTTTAATAAGTGCTTTCTCTGTCAGTTAATCAAGATATAAGTGTTTGAGTATTGAACTAATCTTGCATTTCTCAAATCAATGGCAATGGTGTCTTCATATATTGTTAGATGCAATGTGCTAGCATATTGTTGAGGGCTTTTGAATCTGTTTATGAGGAATACTGATTTGTAGTTTTTATTGTCTTTGTCTAGTGTTGGTATCAGAGTAATGCTGGCTTCAGAAAATGAGATGAGATGTCTTCTAAATTCTAGAAGAAAATGAGTCGAATTGGTGGTGATTCTTTTTAAAATGTGATAGAATTCTCAAGTGAGAGCATCCAGGCCTGGAGACTTCTTTTCCTTTTTAACTATGGATTAAATTTCTTTACTAAGACTGTTCAGATGATCTATTTCAAGAATTGACATATTTTTCTGTAAAGAGCCAGACAGAAGATAGGTTTTATAGGTCCTGTGGTCTTTGTCATAACTATTCATCTCTGTATTGTAGCATAAAAGGATCTTAACACAACATATAAACAAGCAAGCATAGCTGATTCCAACAAAACTTTATTTATGGCACTGAAATTTGAATTCCATATAATTTCCAAGTATCACAAACTTTTCCTACAATTTAAAAATGTAGAAATAATTATTATTGGTAGATTCTACTAAAACAGGTGGTGCCCCAGATTTGGTCTGCTGACTAGGTTACTCTCCTAATCTATTTCATCTTGAGTTATTTTTGATAATTTATGGTTTTTAAGAACTGTTCCATTTCAACCAAGTTGTCATATCATAGTTTTGTTTAGAATTATTCATAGTCTTCCCTTATTTAAATCCTTTACTGTGGAACCTATAGTAATATTTCCTTCTTTCCAGATATTGGATATGGTTTTTCTTTGTTTTTTTGCTTTGGTCAGGTTTATCAATTTTATTGGTCTTTTTGCAGAACTAGCTTTTATTTATTTGCTTTCCCCCTCTTTTTCTGTTGTCATTGATTTCTGCTCTTGGGTTTATTTTTCTCTTTTTCTAGTGTCTTGAGATGGAAACTTAAGTCTCAATTATTGAATTAAAACTTTTCCTCTTTTCCAATATTCTGTATTTAGTATTACAGATTTTCCTTTTAGTACTGTGTAACCATGTCCTACATTTTGATATATTTTCATTCGGTTCAATAAAATTTTAAGTTTCTCTTGGGTCTCTCCGATCCACTCAGAAGAATGGTTTTATTTTTTTATTAAAAAAATTTTTTTTTCAATTTATTAAAGAAGAATGCTTTTAAATTTCAAGTGCTTGGCGATTTCCCTTTTATTTCTTACAGCTTGATTTTGGTTTATTTTTCCTTTTCTTTTTCTAGTTCAGGTGGAAGGTTAAGCTATTTATTTGAATCCTTCATTTTTTCTAATATAAGCATTTAATGCTGTAAAATGTCCTGCTAAGCCCCATGTTAAATGCATCCCATGAATCCTTATATATTGTATTTTTATTGTTTAGTTCAAGACATTTTGTAGTTTCCCTTGAGACATTTTGTGATGCCTTGGTTATTAGATATTTCTGTAATATTTCTGTCCTTGATCTCTAATTTATGTGTCTGAGAACACTTTGTATAATTTTAATTTTACTAAGGTTTATTTTATGATAGGATAATTATTTATTTTGGTGACTTTTTTCCAATTGCAATTGTAAAGAACACAAGTTTCTCCTGTTTTGGGGTACAGTGCTCTATAAATATGTTAGATCCCTTGGTTTGTGGTTTCATTAATTTTTTTTATAGCCTTGTTGATTTTCCCTGGTTAGGGGCATGTGAGGTGCGGCCTCTTTGCTATCATTTGCTGAATGCATAGCAGTGATGGCCAACAGGGCTCCTCCCCACAGTGTTTTGAGGGTTGATGTCCCTTTGCTGATACTTGCTGAACACAAGGGCGCATGATCAGTAGGCCCCTACTGCACCGTCTCTGTGTTGTCTGGTGAGGTGCAGGGCAGTCTCGTGCTTGGTGGGAAGCGGAGCTGAGCTCCCCAGTTAGTACAGGGCTCCACACCGCCTTTCTCACAGCACCTGGGGGGAACTGGGAGAGGTCTAGCTTCTTCGTTTTCACCTAGAGTAGAGAAGGTATGGTCCAAAGGGTTCTGTCCTGTAAACCTGCCATTTCCCTGTTCCCTTAGGATTTTTGGACCTGTTTGGCCTGTGCATATAGTTTTCAGATTGCAGGCTGCTTTATGGTCCAGGTAAATCACCCCAGAAGTGAGACTGGGGTGAAATAAACTCCAGGCCAGGTCATTCCTTACATCTTGCGGTCTCTATCCAGTAAGGCATCTATCTATTCTACAGCTGTCAGAATGTTCCGTTGGTAGCTTTTTGTCCCAAGTCTTGAGTTATAATTAGCAGGAGGCTAGCTTAGAATGCTCATACTGTGTCTTGTCTGTTCATCAGTGCTCCTCACCCTCAGTGTGGAGGCTTCACAGGGTATGGAACTTTTCACTCTGAACTTTAAAGATGTTGTTTCCCTGTATTTTGAGGCGTGTTTTCCTCTGATAAGAAGTTAGCAATTATTCCTATCATTTACCCTGTATATAATACGTCTCTATTCTAGGTGCTTTTAAGATTTGCTTTTTTTTATCTTTGGTTTTTAAGGGATGGCTGTCTTGTGTTTATTCTGCTTTGAATTCACTGAGCTTCTTTTATCAGTGGGTTGATATTAACAAAGTGGCAAAGTTTCAGTTATGACTTATTTGATTTCTTTCCGGTCTTAATCCCTTTTACCTTTTTCTGAGAGTCAAATATATGCAGATTAGAATGTTTTAACCTTTTCTAACAGATAACTAAAGCTCTGTCCTTCTTTCAAATCAGTCTTTTATCTTTCTGTACTTCAGCTGGGATATTTTTGCTGGGCCTCTCACCGATTGTAAAATTAGCTACTAAACCTAGCCAGTGAATTTTTCATGCCATATTTTTCTGTTCTAGAAGTGCATTGTTTTCTATGTCTCTGCTGAGTCCCACATCTTTTCACTAATTATGTTTAACTTTTCCTTTAAGTCCTTGAATATCTTTATGTAGATATTTTTATTGTTTGATAATAATTTTACCATCTGGGTCATATCTGAGTCTATTTCTTTTCTTTTCTTTTCTTTTTTATTGTACTTAAGGGTCAAATTTTCCTGCTTCTCATGTGTAGTAAAATTTTATTTTATGTTGAACATTCTGGATGGTAAGTAGATTCCAGATTTTATTCAGGAGTGTTGAATTTCATCCTGGCAGGCAGTTAATTTATTGGTGGTTCAACCTGATCATGTCCTGACTTCTGTTTAAACTTTTATGGGCTGGTCTAAAGTAAATACCTTAATGAACAGATGGATGTCATTTGCTTGTACATGTATTAGTTTTTGTATAAATTGCCAGTCAACTGTTAAACTGTCACCTTCCTAATGTCTGGGTTGTTTTCCTTTCCCCGACAATCCTTGTTTTCTATGCCTAAATTGCTGCATGTATTTTGCTTAGCTTTACTATTATATTTATTTCACGGGTTTTCACAGCAGGAGGGGAAGTCTGATACCCTTTGCTCCTGTCCAGAACTAGACAGAGGCAGTGCTCATTTTTTCATAGCTTGCTAATTGATCCTAATGTGTATTCAAGGCTAATGACTGATCATAATGTGGGGTTTCATGACATCACTGTTGCCATTTTGGGCTGGGTTGTAAGAGGCTGTTCTGTACATTGTAGGCCACCATCCCTAGCCTTTATCCAGTAATGTCAACAGTACCTCTTCCCAGCTGCAGCAACCCAGAATGTTGAGAAATTGCTAAAAAGTCCCTGCGGGACACAATTTTCCCAGGGTGAGAACCACTGTTGCCATGGAAGGAACTACTACACACATTAAGCCCTTGCTCCTCCTCTGG
Source organism: Noctilio leporinus (assembly GCA_004026585.1). Taxonomy (NCBI): domain Eukaryota; kingdom Metazoa; phylum Chordata; class Mammalia; order Chiroptera; family Noctilionidae; genus Noctilio; species Noctilio leporinus. Next base: position 64,792 of record PVIW01001497.1, on the reverse strand, counting down.
CTGCACTGGCATCACCTGGAGCTTCTTGGGAATACAGAATCGAAGGTCTCACCTCAGACCTTCTGAATGAGATGCATCTTGATAAGATATCAAAATGATTTGTAAGCTTTTCAATGTTTGAAAAAGAATGCCGTAGACCAGGGGCTGGCAGACTTTTTCTGAAAGGGCCAGGTAATACATGTTCCTAGGGTTAAGGTGCAGGCATTGTCAGGACAATTTAGCATAAAAGCTGCTGCAGACAGTATAGGAAAAGTGGGTGTGGCTGTGTTCCAGTAATATTCATGAGCCACACTTTCCTAGCTACACCACAGACTGTCCCAGCAGATCTCTCAGTAAAGATAACTGATACTTAAATCCTTTCATGAGCACGTGCCTGTTTCACATCATTTGTCGGTTACACACATGTTCTTGAAATTTTAGTAGCTTGATGTCTTATCTAGGTGGGGATAACATCCACTTCCACATGAAAGTTATATATAGATACAGCTTAAGTTAGCTTACTAGGGCACATTCCTCTTTATGGAAGAGCAATATGTTGGTATTATTGGCTTAGTGAAAACAATGTTGACTTATTTTGCCTTTAGCGAATTAAACCGATGAAACCTGACGAAAACTGCATTAGTGTGAATTTGTTATAGTTTAAAGCATCCTCCTTGCTATCTATACCACAGGTTCAAGTCCCCACCAAAGTAGTACAAGGGTAATTTTCATCTTTGGCCACACCTCTTCACATGTATTGTTTGTGCTTCTAGGCATTTAGGTTTAACGTTGTAAAATTTAATGTGTATAGAATGCTTGTTCCCATTTTTGCTAGGAGATAAGAGGAGCATCTTTTCTTAGATCAACTTTCTAGACAGCTACGGATTTTAACCTGCTGTCTTCTTGGTATCTGTTATCAGAAGATGTCAACCTCTGGAGCCTGGGCAGGCTGCAGGGGGTGCACAAGCATGGTGCTTCCCAAGAGTCATTATTTACTTAATAATGACCAAAAAGATTTCTAATTAAGTCTGATACCCATTAGATTATTTATTGGTTTAAAAGAATGAATGAAATCAACCAGATTTGACTCTTTGGTACTGATAAGTACTTAATAAACTCCTAAAATCCAGGATCTAAAAATAACTTCTCAGGTAAAATAAACACACAAAAACTGATTTAGCATTCTTAGAATATACAGATACTTGCTAACTCAACTCGAACATACTACATGAGCGTATGTGTGTGTGACTTTTTTTTTTTTTTTTTTTTTACCCATAGGAAAGTGCATGGAGAAGACAAAAATATTTTGAGTCTCAAGAATGGCTGAACAAAGTAAAAAGTTCTCCACGAAAAGATAGCCGTATGCAGTTCCCAGATTCATTTTATGAACCCCATCCAAACTTTAACAGATACACAGATACATTCAGCAAGTCAAGATGTCCACCTTGGTACACACGCAGTCCTACAACTGATATGGAAGTCACAGACTTGGAACTTGCAATCCAGAATCCTGTAGAACAGTTTACCCATAGTGAAGAGGCAAGGTCAGATGTATGTTGTTATGGCTTCAATGTTCTTCTTCTTTTGATGTTAGTATGGCTTGCATTATATTTTCTCTGAAGATACCAAACAAAATCCTTTTTATGATTTTTAAAGTTTCAGTTCTTCACAGAAATATTACATTCTTATTTCAGGGCTTCCTCCCAGACATTTTCAAGGTAATTGGCTTTAAAAAAAAAAAAGAGAGTGAATGCATTTTTACAAAGTTTGTGAGCATTCTTAAAAAACTGCTTTATATTACAAATGGTATCGTAATACAGTTTGGAAATACTTTTCTAAAGTTTCAGGTCACCCAGAAAATTCCCAACAGGAGTTTTTCTAAAAAAGGTATTAACCTTTATTGATTAAAAGGCAATTTGAAAATTAAAATGTTATTTATAGGAATAAGTTATCTTGAAGGCGTATCTTTTTGTAATATTTAAGTTATGTCTCAAAAACTTTTAGATAAGCTGATATACAGATATCTTCTAAAATACATAACTAAAAGTTAACGACATTTTATGGAATGTGGTTAATTGCTTACCTTACTACAATATGGACATTCACCAAATAAGATGTGAAAATTCTGTCTACTAGTCTGTAGTCCTCTCAACCACTGACGATTTTAGAAAGAAGATAAAGGAAACAGTGTTAGCATGATACAGAAACTCCAGGAATTATTTCCTTTCTTTTTGAGTGCATTATATTTTTTATTCCAGAATATTTTTCTTAGCTTTCTTTTGCAAGAGTAAGGAGGACATTTTCTGAGCAAATATCAGACTAATATGTTGAATAACAAGGGGAAATCAGCATGGATTTTAAGGTCTATACACACTGGTGTATAAACAAATTATGGGCACCTGTAAAACTTTGATGAAAATGATTCACCTTTGCTACCCTTGAAACACAGAAAAATAATGCATACAGGTCTATGGCGTTCACAGACCTACCTAAATCCATTGATCACAAGTTGAGAACTAATGTTAAAAAAGATACCATAGGCTCTTGAAAATTTAGGTCTTAACTCTGGTGTTAATCACCAGTAGTTGGTTAATTCTCAACTATTAATAACAAGCATAAGGCTTGTAAAAATTAAATGAATATTCGTTACTATGAAACAAAGCAATCCCTGGCTGGTGGCACAATGGATAAGGAGCCGGCCTGCGAACCCAAAGATTGCTGGTTCGATTCCCAGCCAGGGCACATAACCAGATTGCAAGCCAGGTCTGTAGCTGGAGGCAGGTGAAAGGCAATCATACATTGATATTTCTCTCATTTCTCTCCCTCTCTGCCTCTCTCCCTTCCCCTCTCTCTGAAAATAATAATTAAAATCTTTAAAAAAAAAAGGTATATGTTCCCTTAATATCTCTAAAATTAAGACTGGTATTTTATGATTTTGGTAAGGTAAGCTGGCATCTCTACCTCAGTTCTTCCTTGTTAAAATACAATACTAACTACTACCTCTAATCACAAAAATCAGATAGTGATACTAGGGAAGACTTGGAAAATTGACAGCACCACGTAAGTACAAGGTGTTTTGTATATTAATGCATATATATTTTATCATATGTCAACTGTGCCCTATGTTGAAGCTATGGAGAGCAAATGACTAGAGACAGGAATGAAAGCAGACTTCAAATACAGAAAATAAAATGTCACTGACAGAGAGTGCTGTGATATACTCAAATCTAGCCTAAAAAGTAATAGGTGCTCCATAGTGCTGGTTCCCTTTCACCTATGTTGCCACCACTGCTCCCAAGTGGATTAGTCTACACTTTGCATGGGTTACATGAGGTATTCCCTGAAAGGTTCCAGTGTACCATCAATTTAATTTATGTGTCAATAGTAGGCCATGAATGTATTCTAGATCTGTGTTCCCCTTCTTGGTTACTTTAGGAGTCTTCTCTCATGAGAAAGCCTCATGAAGAAAGGAAGCACATGGACATCTAGAATGAACTAGTAATACAGGAACTAAAGGCAAAAAAGATCATACTGAAATAGATTTTAGAGTATACATTTCAAACAGCATTCTTCCTCTATTGTGTTAGCTGAAAAAAGTCTTCCTAATGTTATTTTTACTTCACCTCATATAAGCAGATTTGATGGAAAGGCTGTCCACACCGGGGATTATCACACACTTGGTCAGGAATGGCGCCATCAAGTTGATAAGCGTAACAAATTCCACAATCCATAGAAAAATCCTTCAAAGGAAAAATATAAGTGTATATGTTTAAAACATACAAAATGAAAAAAGGGAATGAATAATACAGTATAGACAATATAAATTTTTTTAAATTACAGTTTTTATAAAGGTAACTATCACCAATTATAAAAATGTTAATAGTACTTAACACATAAGAAAAGCTATTTGTATGAGTGCTCCCTTTTTCATCCAGTAAGTTATACACATAAATATATTTAAAAAACTCTTTCTGTCTCAGATGTTTAGGCTTAAGTTTACTATGTTGTACATCAATATAATGCCACTGAAGTAAAAATAGGAACTAGTATCAGATAATGATTACTAACTAAACTTTAAAATTGTGAAACTAAAGAAAAAAAAAAAAAACATCACCAGTTTAGTAGTCTACAGTGGAGCAGCTTTGTCAAAAATTAATTATAAGATTATTTGCAATGTAGTAGTGTCTGATGAATTTTGAAAAACTATACTGTCATCCTTCACAAACACTTAATATTAAGCAAATGAGAACTATAGAAAATCCAAACATCTCATTAGTTACTTCGGACCTTTCCCCCCATTTTTACTAATAAAGATATCTGTCATTAATTAGTTTACTATAACAAAGACCATGAAAAAAGTGCACTTATAACCACCAAAGGTTAACAAGTTCTTTGATGCAACTGTTGCTTGTAGTTCAGAAGTCTTATTACATAATAATATTCTTCTAATTCCCTCACTTTCAGCCTAATTTTTCTCTGGTGCCTAGAAGAACAACATTTAACTTTTATTATGCAATGATATTTGGAATATCAAAGCACTGAAAACACTTACAGATTTATCCAGGATAGCACGAGCTGGAAAATCAATTTCTAAAACATCTTTCAAATTTTGTAACAGAGTATTTTCTGGATCCCTGAAAGCATGAAAATAAAAATTATTAAATTTGTAAAATCATTAAAAAAGTAACAATTCTATTATAAAGATACCTACCATAAATGTATATTTCTGCTCAGCTTAATTCCCAAGGGTTTCACCACTACGAGGATTTAAATAAAAAACCAAAAGTTCAATAATTTAGAAATTGCTATTTTCATTTGTAAAACTATATTTGGCACAGAATTTGTTTCTAATTTAAGTCAACATAGTAACATTGTTAGTTTTAGGTGTATAACATAATGATTTGGTAGGTGTATATATTATGAAATGGTTACAAGTTAAAATCCATCACGATATATATTTATTGACCTTTTTCTTGCAATGAAAGAGTTTAAGTTCTCATAGTAATTTTCAAACGCACAGTCCAATATTATTAACTAAAGATGTGTTTAACTGCTTGATTAGAAAGTTAAGCATATTAAAAACACAGAAGTACACAATTCAAAATGATACATTTAAAATAATCACCATTAATGTTTTAGGATAATGGTAGAGAAGGATATTATGATTCTGCTAAATCATTTAAATCTGAGATCTCATACCGTGGTCGGCTCCAAGAAAACAGCACTCGGGAAGCATGGTAGGGTGCATGGGGTCTGCCTCTATGTTTATTGAAGCATTGTTCCCTAGAACAGAAGAATATTAACGTTTTTACAAGTAGGACAGTTCATCAAACAAACAAAAATAAAGGAGTACCTGGCTGGGAGCTTATTTCATTTTATACACCAGGAAAAAAGTAACCAATTTTTTTTTTAAATAAATGTTTATTGCATTGAGAGAGAGGTAGAGAGAAACATCGATAGGTTGCTTCCCATAAAGGCCCTGACTGCAGACTGAACCAGAACCCAGGTATGCACCCAGACCGGGCATGGAAGTCCCAACCTTTTGGTGTAGGGAAACATGCTCTCACTCACTGAGCCCCTCCACCAAGGGCCCAAATGCTTTATAAAATTTATATAAAGGTAAATATATCACCACATTATCATTTCATTAAAAAAGTAAATTTTGAAATTGTAATTGTGGCTAAACATTTGGGATCCAAAAGTTTCAAAAGACAGAGTCAGTCCATAAGTTAGTATATTTGATTAGAATCCTGGTCAGAATTCTATTCAGTTTAAATAAAAGGTTCATTGGAGTGATAAAGATTTTTAATATAAAAAATCACAAGTTGCCCTGGCCAGCATGGCTAAGTTGGTTGGGCATCATCCCACAAAGCAAAAGGTTACTGGTTCCAGGTCCCCATTGGGGCGAGTGAGAGGCAACCAACTGACATTTCTTAACCTTTTTCCCTCCCTTCCCCATTCTCTAAAAATAAATAAGATCTTAAAAATAAAAACTTTATAAAATAAAATAATAAAGTCACAACTCAAATATTTGAGATATTTATCTAAATTACTTTTCATAACTTTCTTGGAAGTGACAGACTATGGTCAAGTAATGTTTAAAGACTGGAAATACAATAAATGGTAAAAATAAACATGTTTGAGATTTGAGTTTTATGAAGATTTATAAAACTACTTTCTGAATTATTTTGCTCCATGTAAAGTCTTCCCCTGTAAATTAAAGGGTTCAATTCCTATTACATTTGAACTGTTCATTCAGTAAAAACTAATCTGCTTGCAGAATCTATGAAAAGGCCATTACTACTTAGCAATAGATTCTTTTATAAATTTTAATTGTACTAGAGTATTTTATAAATTAAAAAAAATTTTCTTTTTCTGAAAGTGCACAGTATAATAGCTTAAGATCAATTTAAATTTAATTTTTATGGTAAAAATATCTCGACAAATTCTATACATTAGGGTGTATAAACCTTTGGCTAAGGTTGGCAACAATAGAAATACAGTTACTACAGATCTGGCAACAAAGGTGACCAAGTGAAATAATAACTATAAGTCATTTAATGAAAAAACCAAAAAATACAAAAAGTTAATTTATAATCTCATTTGTTAATGCACTCTTTACCATCAACACAAATTCCATATTAGCCTTTGGTAAAGTCATTAAATGACTCTAGAAAGTACTTTCACTTAACAATGGCTTTATTAACTAACCTTTTAATTAATTTACTGAAAACTGGGTTGTAAAAATGGCAATTCCATGCCTGATGGGGAAAAAAAGGGCTAAAAAGGTAAACATAGACAAGAGTAAATGAGTAAAAACCAGACTATTTTTGCTGAGCAGTGAGAAATAAAAAGTGTATTTAATCATAACCTGGTAAGAATAATTATTTTAATGGAGACATAAAGGTAAGTTGCTATACTTCTTTAAAGAAAATATTTTGATATCTTAATATCCACTTGTTCACAAATTTTAACAACATTTGGTTAATTGTTTCAAATTAAATACTGTTAGACTTCAACAAACTAGGTAACAACAGTATTCGTAGATTTGCTATACAATTATACCTCCCTGTTCTAATAGCATGTCACTTCTTTTCCCCCGGATAATCAAGTCTGCCTGAGTAAAAACTATAAAAATTGTTTACTAACTGGGATACAAATCATATCACAATTTCTAAATATCCTTTTGAATATATGATTTGTAACAACATATCTATTCAGCTTGGAAAACGGGAAGCAGAGATATAAATAGTTATCTTCCACCCATCCAACTAACAGTATTTAATATGAAGTCAAATCTAGTTTGAAACTTCTAAAATCCTGAGAAGCAGAATTCAAAAACTATTTTGCCTGCTCATAATGAATACATAAAGTAATCATTTTATAGTAAAGAGAATATGGTGATAAGGGGTGATATTCATGGTTATGTAACATTTATTTCATATATTGATATTTATAATAAAATGCTTCAAATGTATTATTATTTTGTGCTTTTTGTGTACAAAAAGTGGGTATGTATGGCCCATTTTAGGTTCTTTTACCTTCCTCTATATTTTTGTTAGAAAATATTCCCAGATTTGTCCACACTAATCTTCTCTAGTTTCATGGATGAAAACTTCATTATTTCTAATACAGGAGTTCTTTTTCCTAATGTGTTTGGAAAAACCTGCTTCACTATTTCTGAACTAATCAAAAACTAATTTAACACTACCTCCGAATACTACTTCCATTGGATTATCACTTTTTTTTTTTTTGAGAGAGAGAGAAGGGAGAGAGGGAGAGGGAGAGAAATACTGACATGAGAGATAAACATCGATCAGCTACCTCTCATAACGCACCCCAACTGGGAACAAACCGCATCCTAGGCCTGTGCCCTGACCAGGAATGAAAATGATCAAACCTTTGCTTCACTGGGAGGACACCCAGCTGGCTGTACTCGGAAGGGCATCATCACCTTTTATAATAAGATATCTCAGTACTTGCCCATTTCCCCTGAAATATTAACATTTAAATACTTAGTAATAAAACAGGTCACCCCTTGGAAGTTTTAATAGTTGCCTTCACACAGAAAAGTTTCACCTAAGAGTCCAATGTCATCTTCAGAATCATTTTCCTGTTACAAAATACTAGGCCTGTCCTGAAAGTATCAAGCCAATGTCAATACAATTAAAAGTTTGTGTGGAGAATACTTTTGGGACAAACATTGTATAATCAAATACCTTAAAAGGAGAAAAAAAGCCCTGGCTGGTGGCACAGTGGATAAGGCACAGGCCTGTGAACCCAAAGGTCACTGGTTTGATTCCCCAGCCAGGGCATATAAACAGGTTGCAAGCCAGGTCTCCAGCCAGATCCATAGCTGGAGGCAGGCGAAAGGCAACCGTACATTGAAAAAAAAAAGGAGAAAAAGCTCACCTTTTTACAGGAGACCAGAGACTAAAACAAACATGGGCAGAATGGAACCAGAGACATGGAACAAAAAAGGAGCAGAGTGACAGTAAAGGGGGAGTGGGGGTGGGGTAGAGTTCAGGAGCTAATGTGAAGGACCCATGAACATGGACAAGCAGGTGGGGACTGACTGGGAGAGGGGGTAAGAGGGGAGAGCAATGAAGGAAAAAAATGAAACAATTGTAAAACAAGAATAAATTAAAAAAAGAAAGAAAACCTCATTAATCTTTTTCCTCACCTATTACAATTCTGCGTGCTGTTGCACTCCGTGTAGGTTTTTCTGGCTCAAGTACCCAAGTCTTCTCATCAATTTCATCCATAACATCCCAGAAAGTCTTCAGTGATTCCAATGCTGCCAAAAACTGACTATAAATGCTTATTATGGAGCTCTATAAGAAGATAGATGAAAGCTGAATAAGTGGTATGGCACTATCCATAACAGATAGTCTTTCACTTAAAATACAACTCAATTTAGAAATTTTAAACTGGTCCATTTCAGCTAAAGCTAGACTCTAGTAAGAAAGAATCAACTCTTCCCTGCTTTACATCCTTTCACCTCCGTCAATATTAATGGAATTCCTTTGTCACTGGACTATGCAATTTCATGAAAGAAGGGCATTTTAAAACCATATTTATTTTTATGATGACTTTTGTACTATATATATGACTAATTATATAAGAAGATATATATGCACAAGTTTATTAATGTATATAATATATATTGGGTATAATGTATACAATTTTAGTATGAAAATAGTACTTTCATTTTTCCTAGATATCAAGTTTAATGCAGTATTATTTATGACTTAATTAAATTACTTTTATTATGAATAAATAACTTTTCAGGCTTAATTAGGCAAAAAGTATGAAAGGTTTTTCACTTAAAAAAAAATCAAACAGATTACAAGAACATTTCTTTTGATGTTTAGCTTTTAACCAATCTCTGAATTCAGTATTTCAAACATTAGTTAAATACATTTTCACTAAATATAAAAACAAGGCCATCACTGGTTTAAAAAAATCAATTTATAGTTCAAACAAAGTTTCTCAAATGAATGTAATATATTTAATAGATACTATTGTTTACTAAATATTTTTATATAAAAAGCAATCAAAACAAAGTTTTTAGAAGGATTTTGTTTCAAATAAGCAAAACATAAAAAGTCAGTGAACTACCAATTTACATCATACACAAAAATAAATTCAAAATGGATAAAAAACTTAAATGTCAGTCACAAAACCATAAAAATCCTAGAAGAAAACATAGGCACTAAAATCTCAAATATCTCATATAGCAATATTTTTGCCAATATATCTCTGAGAGCATTGGAAACAAGAAAACAAATAGGACTAGATCAAATTAAAAAGTTTCTACACAGCTAAACCATAGCAGGATGAAGGAAACCCACTGTATGGGAGAACATTTTCACCAATGATACATCTGAAAAGGGTTTAATGTCTAAAATATACAAAGATCTAATGCAACTTGACACCAGAAAAATAAACAATCCAATTAAGAAATGAGCAAAGGACCTGAGTAGGCACTTCTCCAAAAAGCACATACAGAGAGCCCACAGACAAATGAGAAAATGCTCACCATCACTAATCATCAAAGAAATGCAAATTAAATCCACAGTGAGATACTATCTCATACCTGTCGGAATAGTTATCATGAATAAATCAACAAGCAAGTGTTGGCCAGGATATGGAGAAAAGGGAACCACTTGTTCACTATTGTGGGATTCCAAATTGGTGCAACCATTGTAGAAAACATGGAGGTTCCTCAAAAAATTAAAAGTAGAACTAGCATATTATCCAGCAATTCCATATCTGGATATTTGTCCAAAGAAATCCAAAAGAAGCACTAATACAAAAAGATAACCATGTACCCCTTTGTTCACTACTGCATTATTTACAATTGCCGGATATGGAAGCAATCTAAGTGTCCGCTGATTGATAAATGGGTAAAGATGTGGTACATATGTGTAATGAAATATTACTGGGCCATAAAAAGGAATGCAATTTTGCTCTTTGCAACAACATGGACCAAGAGGCTAATTCGCTAAGTGACATAAATCAGACAAAGACAAAATACCTTGTGGAATCTAAAAAACAAAATAAATGAAGAAAACAGAAACAAACTCAAAGATACAGAGAACAAATTGATGGTTGCCAGTAGAAGGAGAGCTGGGTGAAGAAGGTGAAGGGATTAAGAAGTAGAAATTGGCAGTTGTAATATGGTCATGGTAATGTAAAGTACAGCATAAAAAATATAGTCAATATTCTAATAACTACATGTAGTGTCAGATGGGTACTAGACTTAAGGTGATCACTATGTTGTACACCTAAACCTAATATAATATTAATTGAGAAAATAAATTACAAAAAGCTTTTTATGGCAATTTTTATATTCTCTGTGCTTTTCCCTATTTTGAACAATAACATGTATTAATTTTAAAATCATAAAAAGCTTATGTAAAAATAGAAATGGTTTTATAGCCATCATTTCAGTTCATTATACCCACAATATAGGGAAAAGTATACTGAATTCAATGAAACTAACATTTCAACCATATGTCAGGACTATGTTGAAATTTGATACAAAGATGAAAGAATCCAGTTCATAAGGGGAACACAGCTCTAATCTTAATGGTAAAAAGTATCTGATCTTAACCAAGACATATTCAGCCTCTAAAAGCCTTAACACTGCATTTATAAATGTGGGTGTGCACTATATAGTTTCTAAGGTAACTTCGAACTCTACAAAAATTCTAAATATAACTGAAAATCCATAAAGTAGGTCAATCTGTTCACTTAAAAATAACCTATATTTCCAGATCTCAATTGCTATAATGTACTCCATTCCAACTCTTGTTTATAAACAGGTTTTACAATACCTATTAAGTGTAAGTAACATATGATTTAACGTATAGCGGTCATTTCTTTAATCAAAAGAACTACATATAAAAATCAAAGTGTTTAGGTGTATTTTATATCCCCCTGAATTTAAGAAAGAAGTGAAAGATGCATTATACAACTACTACTATTTTCGTTTTTTACTTAATTTATTGGGGTAATACTCGTTAATAAAATATTACAGGTTTCAGGTACACAACTGCACAACACATCATCTGTACGCTGCATTATATGTTCACCACTGCAAGTCAAGTCTCCGTCCATCACCATTTACCCCGTTTACCTGCTTTCACCTTCCTCCCCACCTCCCCCAGCAATCACCACATTCTTGTTCATGTCCATGAATTTTTTTTTTTACTTTTTTTTGCTCAATCCTTCTCTCTCTCCCACCCTCAACAGCTGCCAGTCTGCTCTCTTATCTTTGTGTCTGTCACTTTTCTGCTTGTTAGTTCATGTTGTTCATTTGATTCCACATAGGAGTGAAACCACATGGTACTTTGACTGACTGGCTTATTTTATTTAGCATAAAAACAGGGTAGGAGCTGGAGGTGGGGGAATAGTAGAGCAGAGGAGAGCAATGAGGGAAAATTGGGACAACTGTAATTAAACAACAATAAAGGGTTTTTTTTAAATACTAAAAATGGAACTGCCTTTTGATCTGGTGATTCCACTGCTGGGATTACACCCTAAAAGTCCTTAAATACCAATTCAAAAGTTCCTGTGCATCTCTGTGTTCACAGCACAGTTATTTACAATAGTCAAGTACTGGAACAGTCTAAGCACCTAGCAGTAGATGAGTGGATCAAAAAACAACAGTGGTACATTTACACAGTGGAATACTAAGTAGCAAAAAGAAAGAAGGAAGTCCTACCTGTCTAGCATGGCTAGAACTAGAGAGTATTATCCCTAGTGAAATAAGCCAGGTGGCAAAAGACAAATATGATGTGATCTCACCTAATATAGGAAACTAATGAACAAAGCAAGCAAATGAGCCAAATAGAACCAGAGGCATGGAAACAAGGAACAGACTGACAGTGGCCAGAGGAATGGGGAAAAGGGACTAATGATGGAAAGATGAAGACGGGTCTGGTCAAGGCACTAATATAAATGACCCATGGATACAGACAACAGGGTGGGGATTGACTGTTGGGGTGGTGGGGGGCATGAAGCGGGACCGTGGAGAGTACCTGGGGAATAACGGGGGGTAACTGTAATTGAACAACAACAACAAAAATTTTTTCAAAGCATAATGCTATCATTTTCTAAAATATAGGGAAATTTTTCAGCCTTCCAAACTTTTGAGTTTTTTAGAATTGGTTTGGAATCACAAATTCTTAGCAGGAATAACAAAGCAATTAAATAGCTTAAATGTGGCAAAGATCCAAAATTAATATCCAGAATATTGTAATTCATTAATTTACTAATGAAAGGAAAATGACATCCCTCTTTGCACATATACATAGCATCATGATTAAAAGAAATGAAATAGAAAAACAAAGATATGAGACAAAAACCACCGGAGGAAAAAAAGACAAAAGAAATTAGTATTTTTAAAAACTACAGTGAAATACACAAAAGGCTCTGTGTTTCAAAAAGCAAAAAACTGTCATAAACAAGTACCCCAGGAGCAAAGATAATGGTGCCAAAGCCTCTCACCTAAGCCTTCTGTGGTGGAAGGGAGGACAGGAGGGGAAACAACTTCAGCAACTTCTCTTCCTTCATATGTAAAAAACAAAAACACAAAAACAAAACCCACAGAGAGAGAGAGAGAGAGAGAGAGAGAGAGAGAGAGAGAAATCCTGCGAGTTAGAAAATATAAAACAAGGTGAGGAGCACATTCTACATTCTATTCCACCTACTCCAAAGGTTTGCGGCAGGGCCCATGGTGAAGGCATTTCAACCACAACAGGTATTTTATCTGTGTCTGTTGGCCAGTCCATCTTCTGTGGGTGGAGTAGGGCTATAACAAGAAAAAAGGCACAGCCTAACCACTGGAAGTTAGAAAATTCATTCTACATTACCTGCACAGGGAACAAAAGAGCTAAGTTTAACAAAGGAGCTATTCCCTGATACGGAGTCCAATTTTCTATGTTAAAAGCAAAGGTCAGAAGAACAAAAGAATGTATTATTTTTGAGGAAAAAAACATATCTTCACCTGATTTGAAAATATCAGGCATAACAATATTGAGAGATCAATCTAATATTAGGTTCACCTAAGGCACTCAATAAAATTTTCTGCACTGAAATCAGAATATCCAGACTCTTCTGGATATGGGCTTCCCTGTGAAAAGATCTGTATGTGGGGTCCCTATATTGATTTCCTGAAAACTTCTGAACAAACACAACTAAAAAGATTTCTGAACAGTTCATTCAGTATGCTAGATTCAACATTTAAACCTTGAGATTATGAACCATTTGAAAGTCTGTTCAAAAGTCATCAGATTACGACCTTCCAAAAAAAACTCACAGATTTATCATTTTTTCCAGATGAGTTGTATAATGCTGAATCACACTCAGATATTTTGACAATGCTTGCCAATGTTTACGTTGGAAGACAGGCATGAATCAAGTACCCCAATAGTAAAACAGGGAAAGATCGGGTTGGTGGTTCTTATTCATACTTAACAAAAACAAAACAAAACAAAACAAAAAAACAGAAAGCCTAGGTTGTATCACTATTGAAAAATCTTAAAAGGTATCACATTTTCTTATGAAACTTAGCCAAGTAAATATGGAGGAAGATGCAGTGCTCTAGATCTGTGGCTAGAGACTGTATCTTTAGTGAAAGAAATCAGTGGTCTGGTTTCCATACTGTTTAATATCCACTGATGAATTTTTGTATGCTTAAGTCTAAATTCTTTTCAAAACTTATTAGTACCAGTTAATGAAATGGCAAGAAACTATTTTTACATTCCACACAGCTAAGTACAAAAACTAAAAAAACAAAAACAAAAACAAAAAAAAAACACCTAGGTACAAGTGGAATTGGCCCTCCAATTTTGTTCTTCTTTTTCAACTTTTTTTTTTTTTTTTTTTTTAGGTTATTCTGGGCCCTTTGTATTTAAATATAAATTTTGGAATCATTTTGTCAGTTTCTAAAAAGAATCTGGTGGGATTTTGACTGGGATTACATTAGATCAATATATCAATTTGTACAGAACTGACATCTTAACAATATTGAATCTTTTTTTTCTTTTTTTTTTAAAGATTTTATTATCTCTAGAGAGAGGGGAAGAGAGAGAGGCAGAGAGCAAGAGAGACGTCAGTGGATGGTTGCCTTTCACCTGCCTCCAGCTACAGACCTGGCTGGAGACCTGGCTTGCAACCTGGTTATGTGCCCTGGTTGGGAATCGAACCAGAGACCTTTGGGTTCTCAGGCCGGCACCTCATCCACTGTGCCACCAGCCAGGGCATAATACTGAATCTTTTAACCCATGAATATGGTATATATCTCCATTTATTTAGGTCTTTAGGGGAAAAATATTATAGATACATCACCAAAAAAGATATATAGATGACAAATAAGCACATGACAATATGCTCAACATCACTGGTTATTCAAGAAAAGCAAATTAAAATCACAATAAGCTACCACTGCACACTTATTAGAAAGGCTAAAATAAAAAAAAAATTAAAAATTAAAAAAAAAAAAAAAAAAACCCACGATAACAAACATCAGCAAGGATGCAGAGAAATAAGAACTCCCAAAAACTGTTGTTGGAAATGTAAGATGGTGAAACCACTTTGGGAAACTGTTTAGCAGTTTCTTAAAAAAATTAAACATACCCCTTCTATGACCCAGCCATTCCACTCCTAGGAATTTGTTGAAAAGAAATAAAAGCATATGATTCAGATAATGACATCCATATAATGTTCACAGCAGTTAATTTGTAATAGTCAAATCTTGAAAATAACCCACTATGTCCTTCAACAGGTAAATGGACGATATGTGGTAATATACCCATACAATGGAATACTACTATTCAACATAAAAAGAATGAACTATTATTATATGCTATAACATGAATGAATCTCTAATTATGCTGAGGAAAGAAACCTGGCATAGAAAAATACATAGAATTATATAAAATTTTAGAAAGCAGATCAACAATTGCCTGGGGACAGACAAGAGGGAGAGAAGTGAGAGATTAAAAAGGAAAAGGAGGAAATTTGGGTGTAACAGAAATGTTTATTATCTTCATTGTAGGGTTGATTTCACAGGTGTAAAGATTTGTCAGAACTCACCAAATTATACACTTTAAATATGTTCAGTTTATTGTGTATCAATTATACCTCAACCAAGCTGTTTAAAACAACACTCATTCTGATTTCTGGATGGTAATGGATCTACATAGCAGTACTTTCTTTGCAGCAGACTTCTCAACAATTAGAAACTTTTAAAAAGTTAGAAAATAATAACATTTCTAACAGCAAGGACAAAGGCAGAAGAATAACTGTTCATAAACCCACAACTTAGAGAATGAAATTTTATCACCTTTAATATGTATATATAGACATATAAAATATGTACATATCAAAGAAAGAAGATATATACAGAAACTAAGAATGTTAGCTATTCCCCTATAACTGTTATTAAATTATATTAAACTAGAAAAGCACTTAAGCAGAGAAGTGTGAACACTGCCAATCTCAAAATGTAACGCTTATTATCTTTAAAAGCATTTTGTTACTTTTATAATACCTGAAGTGATATAATAATGTCAGTCACTTAACCAGATCTTAGAGTATATCTTCATCTTAAGTACTATTATTTCCAGTATTTTAATAATTTTCTCACAGTCCTGAAATGTGATCTTTTGTGCTCTGATGACACTTAAATTAATAGCATAATTTTCTGGTACTTGCAACAGATGCTTTCCATTCTAATTTTTTTTATACTTTCCTATAATACTTGAAGATAAATCCTCTAATAATCATTTTTGTCTTTATCTCTGAAGGATTCAAAAGACTTCAATAGAATAAGGAAATATCGAGAGATTAAACTTTTTAAGAAATTTAATTTTAACATTAATTGCAATATATCCAATCAGATATTTTTAAAGAGATAATTCTCTAAAATATTTGGTTCATTTCAACTTATTTACAAGCTTCAGTGATATTCTCAACCCTTTCTGTAAATACCACTATAACTAAATCAATTTAATTGAATGCTATTTTCTGTCAAGCAATCTTTACAGAACATTTCACCTCTTCATACATGTAAGTCTATTCTGACTGTAACAGACCACTAATGATTTAAAAGTTTTGCAACTATTTTTAGGTTGTGTGAAAAAGTTATCTGCCTACAAGGTCAAACAAAACACATTCACTTTGCAGCTATTACAGAATGATTACAGCAACTGTTTAAAAAAGGATTAAAGAAAGGAAACATCTGTCAACTATATGTTGAAAGTAACTAAATTCTATCAATATGACCTATGAAGCATTCTCAATCTCCTTTTCTCTTATTCAGCAACCATTAATCTAGAACAAACCCTAATTACTTTGTGCATGGAAGTACACAGCAGCTTCTCAACCGGCTTCCTTCACTATAGTCTTGCCATCCTCACTTAAAACCCTCGATATTGACAGAGTGGTCTGTTTAAAAAAATTTTTTTTGTTGAAATCTAATCCAGAGACATGTTTTGAAGGAGGGAAGTGAAGCTATGTGGAAAAGTTATAATACATCTTGGCATCTTAAGAAATCTGAGTCCTAAGTCAAGAAATAGCAGAACTTAAATCTACAATCTCAAAAATTTATTAGATCAGAGTCCTTTCTTCACCTTTCCCCTATTAAGAGCCAAAAACAAACAAACACAAAAACAAAAACAAAAAAACAAAAGAACCCTAAAAAACTCACATGCACTTTTCAGATACACTACTATAAAACAAAATTCTGACCATATCACACTTGTGTATAACCCCAACACTTTATAAAGCCCAACAGAATTAGTATAGCAGACCGGCCTAACTCCAGCAAAAGTGCCATCGAGTACCAAATGATGTGTAATTCATGCATTATCTCCTACAATTTCATGCCTTTGTTCTTTGCCTAATGCAGTTCTCTCCCAAAGTTTCAACTCTCCTCCCAATCCTAACTTCACATTCCTTAAAACTCAATGAGTTTAAGTAATACAGGCATTTTATCCAGAAAACATGCTTGACCACATTAGGTTGGATTATATGACTCCCACCTTATCAAAACAGCTCATCCCATCACTCAACACATTTTATTAAAGTTATCTTTTTAAATACTTCTCTCCTTATTAGACTGAGAGATACTCTTGAAAACCTAACTTAGGGTATTAAAACCTGTCAAATTCACGGTAATATCTTCAGGATCTAGCTCAGTGTTCTATGCATAATAGATAAAAGTGTTTGCTGCATTTAAATTGTTTCTAACTGAGAACTATTGCTTCTTGCATTTGTTTATATATTTTCATGAGTTAACTATTAAGACTTGACCATGACAGCTATACAATATTATCTAATAAAGCACTAAAATTAATTATAACTTCCCTTGTAGACCTTTTTGAGTCAGCTTACTTATCTTCCTAAAATTCTATGAATGTCCAAAGAACCCTGAACTTCCCACACTAGCCCCTACCAAATTACACAAGTAGACAGGAAAACAAATCAGAGTACTTATTTCTTTTGTCACCCACCTCTAGTTGAAAATTAGAAACTCCATTCATATTTAGCATACTTATTTAAATTGTAATACTTCTCATTAACTAAAGGCCCCTGGTGAAATCTATGAAAAAAATTAACCTGTTCATCAGACTTCAAATAAAGTGAAAACTACACATTTAAGATTACATAAAAAGCCCTGGCTGGTAGCACAGTGGTTAAGGTGCCGGCCTGCGAACCCAAAGGTCGCAGGTTCGATTCCCCAGCCAGGGCACATAACCAGGTTGCAAGCTAGGTCTCCAGTCAGGTCTGTGGCTGGAGGCAGGTGAAACGCAACCATACATCCATGTCTTTCTCCCTCTCTGCCTCCCTCCCTTCCCCTCTTTCTAAAAATAATGAAATAAAATCTTAAAAAAAAAAAAAAAGATTACATAAAAAGACAGTTAAAGCTACTAGGTAAGAAAGGTGGGTGAATTAGATACAAACATCTAATTTCACTCTCTCTCCAACACTCACTATCACTAGAACTATGTTGTTTCCTTTTCTAATTGATTGATCAATTGATTAATAAATATAAAATATATCACAACTTAATTGGGTTTATTTCAGAATGCAAGATTGGTTTAACATTAGGAAATTAAACAAGTAATTTACCACATTCACAGATTAAAAAATAAAAATGATTTGATTATCTTAGAGCATATGTTTGATAAAATTCAACTTTCATGCAGAGCAAACTCTTAGCAAACTAGAAATGGAAATAAATTCCATTAATTATTGGTAAAGGATTTCAATACAAGAATTATATAGTGATAACATAACTAATTCTGAGATAAGTAACTAAAATAATGTAGAGATAAGCAGCTCCTAGATTGTGAACATATTGGTTCCTAATTTGGTAGACAAATGAAAATCCAATGAAACTAAAAACTTAAATGACTAGTGATTATCTAGAAAAATTATTATTAATATTTTAAAACACATTAATATTTTAAAAACACATTATTAATATTTTAAAAACAGATATTTTGGTAAATGATTAATATACTTTCAAAACTACCATTCAGTGAAATCTCAATTCTAAATGAAAGCATTAGAGGTAGTTTTGTGTTTTCTTAACTTGCTTGATATCACTCATTCATCAATGAAATGTGCTTTAAAAATAAATATGTTATTGGGGGAAAAAAAAGGGCAATTAATAGGTTACTAAATCCAATAGGTCACACTGCTATTTTTTTCTAAAATACCATGTATCTCAATAGTAAATGAAATTTCTTTGTTTTGATTGCTGTGATATCTTTTTATCTATACTATGGTGGCAACAGTAAGATTACTAAGAAGACAAAAGCCTATTTAATTAACCAACTCTAGAGTGAGCAAAACTCCAGTACTATTGAATTCTTCAACAAAGACAGCAAAGATAAAAATAGTAAGAAAGAATCTAGTAGGTCAGAAAAGACCCTCCACAGGATTCTTGGCAGTGAATATTGAAGGTTTTCCCCCCCTTGTTTTAAACCAAATTTATTTTTCTTAATATCTCTATGAAGAGAAAACAGTTCACTATTCCATATAAATTTATACTGAATTAAAGGGCAGTCATGTGACCTGTTTGAAGATACACAATTAGGTCAATGGCTGATGTAAAAGAAACCAGGATAAAACTGCTCCTCTGCTGCTCTAATGGATCATGCTCGCTGCTATGTGATAGGACTGTTTCCTTTAATTACAATTCTTCAGTCACCATCAGATTATCAGCCAGAAGCTTTATCGTTGGTTTTGCTCTCTTGTGTTTATGGCTTTATTCCAAGAATACCCATGTTAAAAATATAAAAGACTACTGCTTACTGTATACCAAATCTGAAAACTCTAAACTACCCTGGCAAGAATACTTCACCAAGCCTGCATTGAATGGCACATTTATAAGTAACCACAACTTTAACAACCATTTTGGGTTGGTCAGCAACCTGGAAAAAATGAATTCTGTTTATATAGAATCATTATTATCAGTGCACTAAAAATCTTACATTAGGGAATCCTACAGTCTAATTAGTCAACAATATTCACATACATGACCTGGAATGTAAAAGTCCAAAGACAGCAGATTGTTAAAGATACATTTTGGAGCATCTGTCACATCAGAAAGTAGAACAAGATAAAAATCATGGCATACTCATACAATATTTACTAAAATCTATAGAAGAAAATGTAACAATGTAACAGAGTAAACAAAGTAAATATCTGAAAAGAGGTGTGCAGTCACTTGTCTTTGAGAAGCACTTTGTGCTTCTTTGGCACACATCGCAGCAGCAGTAGTAGCAGCAGCCTTGCCCTTGGTGCTGATTTCTTACTACTCGAAATGTCTCCTCCGAGCCAGAATACACTGGCTGTTGCTGATCATGCTGTGAGACACCTGCACTGGCTACTAGGCTTGTCATGACGCACAAAACCCTACCATCTTCAGCTTGACATTGTGCAAGTTATAATTACTCATCCAAATGAATATGTCAGAGCAGCAGCAGCAGACCTCTCATCAGAGCAAAAGAAAAATACATCAAAACATTATCAACCCAGCAGGAAGACAGGGGCCATAAGGAAAATTACCCATTTTTAATATGGATGCCACAAAGCCATGTCTATTATTTTACAAAAAGAAAGGAAAATAAAGATCTTCCAAGTTTAAAGTCCAGAAACACTGAAGCCAAAGAAAATGTGTACAAAAGCAAACAAGGAATTTTCTTAAATCATGTATCTGGAACCTACTAATGGTCTCTTAAATATGCTTGCTATTAGACTATGATAGTAATATTTATTTTGCTTAAGAACTATAACTGTTTAAAAATTGTTAAAAAAAATAAAACTTCCCATAAGCATAATTCTTCCCAACAAGTCAATGAAAAAAGGTCAAAAAACAGCAAAAAAAAAAAAAAAAAAAAAAAGTCTGATATTTCTTGCTTTCAAAACATATTACCAACATTATTATCATGTCTAAAGCCTCGGAGTTTATCTCTCTGGTAACATAACCAAAATACTTACAATGTACATTAAGACTTTAAAAGAGTAGGTAAAAATTTTATTTTGAAAATTCTGTAATATTTAATGGCATGTGTAAAAGAAAAAATGAAATCACCCCAATCTCCATAAATAAAGATGCACATCAAATTCTATGAACATATATAAAAGAACAGATTCTTATCTCATACTTAAATAGTTTAAAAGTATAACTTTAAGAACGGTAAAATATATTCTCAGAACAAGTTATGCAAGATTTTTCCATTCAAGATAAAAAAAAATAAAAGTAGAAATCCCAAGCAAGAAACTGATAAATGTGACCACACTGAAAGTTAAACCTCTGATTGACAAAGCATTTCATCAAAGTTAAAAGATATGCCACAGGGAGCAGATACTTATGTTCCAAAATAAAGAATTACCCAATATATATAAAGAATACTTATAATAAAATTAAACAAATAGGCTAAGATAATAAACACAATATTATTGATAAGAATTAAGGTCAGACTAAGATTTGGAAGGGATCTGGGAAAGCAGGAATTATACTATGCATTGCTGGGTAAGAATATAAACTTACACAACCAATTTGGGAAGGCAACTGTCAATGCTTAGTAATCTCAAAGAGATACTTTTACCTACAATCTTGCATTTCATTTCTAGGCATAACCCACACTAAGAGACTCACACGTACAAAGAAACATGTTAGGATGTTCACTGCAGCAGAAATTCAAGTTAAGAAAATTGTGAACAATGACGTCAGTAGGGCAACAAGATAAATTAACTGGTAGATTCACATAATGCAATGATATAAAGCATTTAAAATAAATGTACTAAACATACATGGATGATTGGTAAACCTCAGAAAAAGTCAGACTGCAAATGTTACAGAATATGGCATTAACAAATGCAGCAAAAATATGCACAGATAGCATACACATCAATTTCAGGAAAGTGTTACGTCTAGAAAGGTCGAGAAGGAAATACAGGAAAGGAGAGAGGGAAAAGAGGGACAAGTCTTAGTTGTTCCAAAAACATTTTATTCCTGAGAGACAGAAGTAGAGATATATCTGAAGCAAATGTGATAAAATATTAACATCTGTCGAATTTGAGTTGTGGATAAAAAGGTGTCCAAATTTTTATCTATTACTTTGCTAAGATTTTCGTATAGTCTATAACTTTAAAATCTAGTTACTACTTATTAATTCTATTTTCTTGGAGCTAGAACAAAACAGGAAACTTTGTATGACCCAATTAAATCTAAAACTTCAATGTGAATTAGTACGAGAAACACTCCATACTTGCTTGAGCTAGCGTTAAGCAGGGAAACAAATTTTTTTTTTTAACTTTCTTTAAAGATTTTTTAGCCTAGTAGAATCATAAACTAAGTTTACTAAATGGCATTTTTCTGTGGAGATGCAAACTTTTCATTTTTACAGATTCAAGTCTGGGGGAAACATATAGTTATCTACTTAAAAAAAAACTAAGAAACATAAAAAATATTCTTCAACCTTGGATTTAGATATTAAAGTATAATTTAGAGATAGCATATCTGGAAAGAGTAACACAATCTAAATACACTGTAATCTTATGATTACACATAAAACAGGGATAAAATTTACAGAACCAAATAGACAATATATATTAAAAGCACAAGAAAGGTATGTAATTTATATATAATTTAATTCTTTAAGAAGTCAACATAGTATTTCTTATATACTTGTAATATGTAACAATACCAAAAGCAAATCCATAGTTATCCCTTTCCTTCATTTTGCTTTATTCTCAATTTCCATTTAAAGATGAGGGCTTTTTTTGTTGTTTTTAAATAAGAAAAGAAAATATTTTTTAATATATGTATGACTAAAATGACATTTGAACCTTCATAAGTCTATTATCCTGTTAGGCTTAAAAAAAAAAAAAACAAAAAACTAACTTCATATATAGGACAATTACTTTATATATTTGTAATATAAAATGTAGTATAAATTTTCACTTGAACCTATCAAAATTTCATAACAAAATAGGTAACCAGTATTTAGAAAATAATTTTATAAAATGTCACTAGCAATTTTTCTCTTTGCACAAGAATAAAAATGTCTTCATTTGCTTTCAACTGACAGAATTTACCAGTGAAAGAAGGACCATACCCATTATCACTAGATTGTCCTTTGAACTGACCTGGTACTATTCTGCTAGGTCTTTAGGAATCACACATGTACTACTGATGATGGCATTACTAATGATCTTACTACTTTATATAATGTTATAGTTTACAGTGAACTTCTAAATATGTTATCTTGTTAGATATCATCAATGTATTGTGAAATTCAATTGACAGGGGCAGGAGAAAGAAGCTTCTATATTCTTGATTCAAATTACATATGAACTTTTCAAAGCACGTACAAAAAAAAATAGTCTAGGATTAAGGAGAAACACTTTGAAACAATAAAAACTGAGTTGAAATGACAAAGTTTATTATATTTCTTAATCATAATTTATTTTTCTTTGAAAAAAGATGCTTGATATGTCATCAGTGTTAAAACATTTTAGCAATCTCAAAAATTTCACCCAATTTTCCACTTACTACTCACTGCTTTATAAAGAGTCCTTTAGAATATAAACTTAGAGCAAAATTTCTGACAACAAAGCTTCTTCATGTTTATCTAAATTGAAGCACAGAGATCTAAAGGCTGGAAGGTGTGATTACGTGTGTGTGTGTATGTGAGCATGTATATGTGCGTGCAGAGAGAAAATGAACACTGACTACTAGGAAACAGAGAAGCACTCTAGAAGTCCTGTTTATAAACAAATGCTTAATGAAAACTAAAAAAAAAGTCACTTTATAAGCTGTAACATCCACTTATGAATGAATGTGCTGTTTTAATTATTTAATATAAATTTCAGACTGTACCTTTGGTGTCCAGGAAACAGAAAATGAAACCGGAAAATCCACAAAACAATCTGGTGATTCTTCAGGGTACTAGGAAAAATCATAAAATTTGGTTATTTTCTTGCTTCTGTGTGACAATTTCAAATGGGGTATTTTATAAAAATTGATTAGTAAAATACTATAAATGCAAATGTATTTTATATAAATATTTTAATTATACTGTTGACGAGAGATGATAAGAACTGAGTAATAGTCAAGTTATGCTCAGGAGGTACATACAAAGTTTGGTGATTTGGTGGTAACCAGGTAATCAGTTCTGAGCAAAAGGGAATGAATTAAGTCAGTGCTAGGTCAGCTGCTAATGGGAGAGGGGTAAACTACACTGGACCTCAGTTTCTTTAAAATAAGAGATCAAATTAATTGGTATTAGTTTCCTTTTAGTCTGAAATTTAATCTCAGCCTCAGTTACTTTTTAAAGCAGCAGTTAACAAAATCAAGAAATGTACAAAAATACAATGATCAATTATAGAAAGTATTTTCCACAATTAAGTAATTACTTTTAGTAAGAACAGAAAATGAAAAGTAATAATAAAATGCCTTCTGACTTAAGGAAAAACAAAAGTTATAGTTTTAAGCCAGAAAAAGATTTTCATAGTTGATAAGAAAATTTATTTTTCAACACTTTTATATAAAGAATAGTCATTAGAAGAAATCAAATTTCTTTAACAAAGAAAAAACATAGTTTTTCCTAAAATCAATTTTGTCACTAGAGAATTGTAGGACGTGACTTCTCTAAAATGTAATTCTGGATTTTTCAAAGTTGCATGCAGTTTTTTAAAAATTTACTTATTTCCATTAAAAAGCCAAATTTATCCCAGTACTAACAGAAAATTGGTTTCAGGAAAACTTCTTTTCACTTGACAGGATGTTTAAAATAGGTTTTAGACTCACTTTTTCACCTTATTTTTTGTTACTTTGCTGAATAACGCAAAAAGGCACAAATATTATCACTACAGTATTTGAAAAATATCAGTCCATTGAAGTCAATGTTCTACAATGAATTAACATTATTACAATGACCTGTTGGTTGAAAACAAACTTAGAGACTCTGACTATTGCTCTGGCTATGTAGAAATGATGACACACAGGCAAGTGTATAGGAAACCATATAAAAATATGACAATGCTCTCATTTGGGAAAAAAATGAAGAAAGGCCAGGCTGAAATTAAGGAGGGAGCTCTATTTCAGACAATTAAATAGCAGGTATTGTATTTAAGAGTGTAACTGCTGTCATCACTGGAAAAACAATTTCTATGTCATTTTTATAAGTCATGTGATTATCTCAAAGTGAATGCAAGCAGAGACTTCAGTTTTCTCTGGTTTTCAGCCCTACTAACTAATTTGTGTGATCTTGGACTAGTCAGTAAACTTGTTTCACATGTAAAAATGATGAAACTCAACAAAGTGTTGTGAATTCTCTTTTCCCTGTAAAATGTTAAGATTCCCTAAAGCATAATGCACACTTGAAACCTCGATGGGTCAAAAATGGAATATTTTGTTTACTTTGACTTGCTGCTATTTATCTCTCACTTTTGCTGACAATAACAATGTCAACTCTGTAACTTAAACAAATCATCGCTCTAAGAGTATGAAGTTAATGAAATGTTTATTGTATTTATAGTAGATAAATCAAGTAAGGTACCTATGACTTTGGAAGTTATTAAATACATACAACTCATTATGTTAAAAGAATATATAGCCCTGGCTGGTAGCACAGTGGATAAGGTGCCGGCCTGTGAACCCAAAGGTTGCAGGTTCGATTCCCCAGCCAGGGCACATAATAAGGCGGCAAACCAGGTCTCCAGTCAGGTCTGTGGCTGGAGGCAGGTGAAAAGCAACCATACATTGCTGTCTCTCTCCCTCTCTGCCTCTCTCCCTTCCCCTCTTTCTAAAAATAATGAAATAAAATCTTAAAAAAAAAAAAAAAAGAATATATGATTTCATATTTCAGTAGGACTCCGTATAGTCTATGGTATATATGTAATGACAGAGAGAAAGTGATCTAATAAATGGTTGAAGAAAAAAGCAGGTTATTATAAATATAATAATATCCCACATACAAAAATGTGAGATAGTGTCTGAGATGAGTATTTTTTTAAATATATTTTATGTGCAATTATGTAAACATACAAACAAAAATTAGACTGATCTATATACAGGTGGCTTTACTGTACATCTAAGTGCTTATAGTATATATTAATTTTATTCACATTCAAGATCAATTTTATTTATATAATAAATTTTGCATAACTGCATTGAATCTAAGAGTACAAATTTATATATGTATGAATAATTTAACATGAATTATTAAGTAGTATCCTAGATATTCATTTTCAGAATAACCTGTATTGCAATACTAACTATAACATAGATCACTAAATATAATACGGTAAAGTAACTACCAAAATGCAGATAATTTTCAATAACTAGTTAGGAATATGGAAAACCACCACAAACTAATCCTCAAAAGCTTCACTTTACAAGTATGATTGACAACAATAAAAGCGCCACATAAAAAAATATTAATTGAAAAATATAATTATTTTAATTAATATATACTTTAAAAAATCTTTTAACAAATTTAGTCAAATACAATTATAAAAGTCTGTTTTTGTCACATGCAGTTTAGACTCTATAGTAGTACATAGTTCTAAGAAAAATTTTAACCCAAACTGTGACTGGACCATCTGAGAGATAGGGCAAGTGACTATGTACAAACCGAAATTACGAAAACAGCCGAAAGAGACAGAGTGCTCGGCCTCTGAGACACATCTGGCATTTATGTTGCAAGTAGTTCTGATCTTGGCCAAAGCTAAGGAAGCCCTAGGCTGCTTCTTTTTCAAGGAAAGTAGTAACTCCATCCCACAGTCCAGGATATACTGTAAGCATTGCATAAAAATGCAAATGTAAAAACAAAATGTATTTCCCTCGTCATTTTTCTTTTTGATTTATATAATTATTTTTAATAGGGGCATCTCATCAAAAGTAATATTATTTTCTTTGGAGACAGTGAAGGAAGGGGCAGAATTGGAAGTATATATTCCAGAATAAAAATATTAGTTAATGGGTTCCTTTACAATGTATCAAAAAAAAAAAGTGTGTATTTACAAAATAAGCCTACTTTAAGGCATGATGATAAAAATATCAGCTTGACCCTTTAAAATTTCATTTGGATTAGGATTTTGCATTATGTGCTCTTAACAGTTTCAGCTATCACTACTTTTAACTGACAAGCCCCGATCCAAATGTTCCTAGAAATGATCACTACTGAAAGAGAATTTTGGTCTGTCTTCATGAAAATTGAACTAAATGGACAATTAAAGACTTTAGTAAATCATACCAACGTACAATTCACTCAATTCTACCCTCTTTTAAAAAAGAAAAAAAAAACAACATTTTTTCTTCTTAATTCTTTCCCAACTCAAAGCTTTTTCTTTTCTCCTGACAGGACATCTATAATGGTGCTTCATGGATATCGATACTGCAAAAACACTTGAAAGTATTCTCCAGAGAAATATTAAGTGTCCCCTTATCTACCTTGTGAAGATGTTAGAAAAAGCGAACAGACTAGCAGCTGCATCTCCCTCTCAATGCTGCCAATGGCATCATTAACTGGAATTGAGAATACAATTTCACAGGTACAGATACAGGCAGTGTAGGCTTAAAGCACTATCTGTTAAGTACGAACGCTTGCAAAAAGTAGGCTATTAAGATACAAAAAAAACAGAATCAAGACAGGATTATTTAAAATCTTTCATTGTAGCCAAGCAACTTTTATTATTGTATGAATTATAAACAAATAAAGCTTTGAAGACAATGACAGAACCCTTGCCACCGGCAGCATGTGACCTTTGGAAGGGTAAAGGCAGCATTCTCCCTGGTCTTAAAAAAAGCACACCTTTAAAAATTAAAAGGGAAAATAATTCTTTTTCTTTATTTTAACTGAAATATCCATGCAAGTTCTTTTACAAATAAGATTTCTAGCCTGCTAATATTTTTAGCACTTATCACATGAGTCTTAAAATTAACCTAAACATTCTGTGTATAAGAAAACGAGAATAATTTCTCAACTTGTCTGACATAGAGGCACTATAAGAAATCAACTTTTCTGTGTCACCCAGTACAGCTTTACGTATTAATTCTCTTTCCTGGAAAGCTTAAATGCCAGGCACATTTTTAAAAAGGACAAACACAATTGATCTTTTCATCAGCACAATCTTCTGGAATAGAGTTGATTGATGACTCCTGGGAACAATAAAAAAAAGATGTCCTGGTTTTCTCAAATTCTAATGTTTCCCTAGTGATTACTAAATAAATGATTAATATGCTGAACTTACTTATTCTATATATTTCTCAAAATTCACAAGCTAGAACTAAAAAATAAAGATGAAACAGCTATCTTTTGTGCCAATAAATGAATGAATGGTTATAGATAGATCACTAGCCTATAATATAGGCCTATAAGTAGAGGCATAATCTTGGCAAATTCTTAAAATAAGGAAAAAAAATTCAGTTAAAACAGATAAAAAACAGGTAATCTGTGTCTGTGTTTGGAGGTCGGGAGTGGGTCAGAAATAACAACGAAGGTAATTAATGGATAGTAAGAGTTGAAGATAAAAAAGACCTGCAGTAAAACTTCACTAGGGGTAGAGGAATCTTCCAACTGTTTCTATACTGGATGTTACAAAAATAACATTTCAGTACTTGGAGGTTGCTGAATTTTATTGCAATGTTTCTTTTTATATGAATTCTATATTCTGATCATTCTGAACTGAAATAGTGACATGAAATTATATCCAGGCTTTTGGAAACCTGGTGACTTTTCATTGAGGCTTTTCAAAACAAAATTTTTTAAGTACCATGTGTGACTATTTTAGAAGCAACTAGCATTTCTTTGCATCGAAAACATTCACAGAGGTCATTTCACAAAGTATTTCCTGACCACAATAACAGCTGAACGAAGCACATACCTTTGCCTTCAACTTGAGAGTGATCAGATGCTCTCTACCAGAAGCATCTTCAGCTTTTAACTTGATGGTACTGAAGCAAGAATCCACATATACAAGTCTGGTGAGTAGAAGAGAATAAAAACTGATCACACTGGGGAGGGCAGGCCTGAGGTGGGGATGAAGGATGGTAGGATTCAGAATAAAAATATTTGCTATATTCCTATTAATCCATTACAAATATTAATCAGAGGGCTTTCTGCATGCCAGCCTTTACGCTGTTCTATAGATTTACTGCCGCTAATACACCAGCCTAGTGCTAATGCAGTCATAGATCTGGATTATTTACAGTGTGTGTCAAGGCTCATGCTGTGGTCAGTGAGCACTATGTTTCGGTTTTCCATCACTGGAACCTTTGGCACACACAGCATGTTCCTGTCAGCCTCTACTTATGTACACATTAAACTTCCTGTCAAACTCTCTGATCCATTTCTGTAGTTTCACACAGTACGAGACTTTTATGCTTCCTTTATTTGTTTTCTCCTCAATGAACTTTTTCTTTATTATCAATAATGTTACTTTCAAAAATCTTGGCTGATTATTACTTCATATACTCAAATTCATTCTCCAAGGAAAATGCTATATAAGCACAGGTAAAGCCTGATCTCCTGACAATAAATTTTCTTCGTTGTGCGATGCAAAGCCCATGACACTTAACCTGGGCATGTATTCAAGATGACTAATATTTTTTACACATACAGCACAAGCACAGTTGTTGTGGCTTTAAGTTGCTCTAAATGCATGAATTTTTTATAATGGAAACCAATACCCTTTGAAATATATCATTCTGTAAAACTATGGTCCCTCGAGTAACATAAGCTACTGCCAAAAATGTTCAAATTTAGCAGTACATTTACTAGTGAACTGGGCATGTGGATATTTTTTGACATTTTTACAATACTGTTCTCTTGTAAAGATAAAAAGTAGCCTGAGAGTACTGCACAACTTATCATCCACATTGATGGTAAGAACCATTAGAGTTCAGAACTAACATTAGCCTCCTAGCCCAGGAAACATTTTTTTTTAACATCATTATATGCTGTTTAGTCACTGGCCAGATGTAATGGTAAAAGTGGGTCAAATTCAAAAAATATGTGGGGCAATAAAGTTGTGGAACACTGTAATGAAAAATAGATCTAACTCTAAAAAAGGCACATATCTTCAATAATAGGCTAAAAGATAAGACAGTCTTTATCAACAGAATATTTACCATAATCTATAAGAAGTCTAGGGTCTTAAAAACAAAATTACTGTAGAAAAAAATGTTTATTTACATTAAAAATATCAATGACCTTGTATATGTGTTTATTCATTTCTTTCAGTGATACTTGTAAGACTCTCACAAAAATTTAGAACATAAGACTTCATCACATGTTTAATCAATTCAATTCTAAAGTTCAGATATATGGGCACATAACTGAAAATATCAATACTTCAGGTTTAAAATTCTTGTATCTACTCACTAAAAAAAGAAAATTAAAAAGGTATAGATAAACCTACAGTTAAAAAACCAAGAAGGAAATAGCATCAACTAAAGCAAATTTTCAACAAATTTTATAAAAATAAAAAAGTAGTTTACAGAACATTGGCTAACAAAACACATTAGAAGACACAAAAAAAAAGGTTACAGAAATGAGATATCTGGGAAAAATCTAAAGAAGGAAGAAAGGAAAGGAAGGAAGAAAGAAGGAAGAAAGGAAACTAGGAAGGCAGGGAGGAAGGAAGGCAGGGAGGGAGGGAGGGAGGGAAAGAGAGAAAGAAAGAAAAAGACGGACTGCAGCGGGTATGACATATATGGGGAGAAATTAAGGGAATGTTTAAAAAATATATAAGAAACCAGAAAGAAGGGGGAGGGGGAAGTGGGAGGAGGAGGCAAAGAACGGGAGCAGATTGGTCAAGGAATTAGCATGGAAGAACCATGGACATAGACAACAAGTGGGACTGACTTTGTAGGGAAGTGGGTGGGTAGCGAAGGGGACAGAGGAGAGGAAAAAGGGAATGGATGTAATACAACAAAAATTAAATTAAATTATAAAAAAAGAAAAACAAAAAGAGAAAATTTTAAATGAAATTATAAACAATGAAGCTATGTTAAAAGCTGTAGTTGTTCTACTATAAACTTTCCAATGAAAACATTATATAGTCATTAAAAAAAAATCAAACTGCTTGCTAACTACAATTCTAAAAACCCAGCAATAGGCAAAGCTAAAAGAATTATAATTATAGGAACTAATGTAAATAAATTTGCCCACTGTAATTTATGAGGAAGAGATGATAAAAATTGAGAAGCAGAAAGAGGAAGGAGATGAGGAGGAAAGACTAGGAACACTAAAATTGGCAATTGCTAATTTGAGAGTAAAAAATATACATCATTAACTGAATGGACATGAAAGAAGTTCAAGAAATGTTAACTGTAAGGAGAATAAAAGAACAGTAAAATAAAAGAAGGGAGAGAGATGGCAACATAGGAGCTAAATCCTTTGTAATTATAATAATCATTTATTAATTCCTAAAACTGATAAATCAAGCAATACTGAATATAGGCATGTGACTTAAAAACATAAGTGTAAGCATGAATATTTCAGAGTGTTTGTCTCAAAGAATACTGGAGATAAGAAGTGATATGGGGAAAGGCTACTGCTTTTCTTTATAAGCCTTAAATAGATTAAAACCATGATGAACATATACAGAGAGAGTGAAAGAAGGATGGGAAAAACAAGAACACACACTAAATCATGAACTAGCACTTTTCATATTTCACATTGCTGCTCCACATCCAAATGTTCAAAATTATCACTGAACATCTATAAAATTAGATAGAAATAAACAAAGTTCTAGTCTTTTGTTTCCAATCACACAAACAAGACTATCACCTTCCCGCAAAGTTTAAGACATGGGGATAATACATTAGAGAAAATGTCATGCCCAAAATATGTCCTTGCAGTCAAAATGATAAAATTAATTTTCTTAAACTTCTAAGAGGTCATATAAAACCGTGAAAGACATTTATAATTTCCAGTTAATCTTATAATGGTCATTTAAAGTTAACCATATTACCCATCTTGACTTCTGTTTTTGTTTCGGGAACAGGGAGAAACCTTATTACAACTATTAATATCTTGAGTACATGTGATCTAGACTGCTACATGTCATCTAGTATTGATTCTCACTTTCTTCCTTTTGGCAATAGAATCCCTGCCTCCCTAGCACCCTCAATTACACTAAGTTTTAGCAGGGTACACTTCCATCCAGCTAGTAACCCTTCCTAGCTGCCTCTGAATATCAGCATATTACTAAATTTTGGTCAATGGACTGCAAGCAAAAATGACTGATATGTACATCTTTTGGATCATTTATTAATAAAAGTGTGCCTTCTCCTCTCCACAGACCTTCTCACTCTCCCTTCCTTTACGAGCCAGCAAAGAGCATGCAGAGATCAACTCTCTTAGTACAGCTCTGATCACCGGCATGTTCTGCAACGATGGAGGTCTTCTACACCTTCACTTTCCAAAACAGCAGCCACTGGCTACGTGCAGCTATGCAGGACTTAAATACAGCTGGTACAGACACTGAATTTTCATTTAGTTTAAATATAAATGCCAATAGCCACATGTAGCTAGTAGCTACTATAGTGACCAATGCAGTAGATAGTTGAGAAACAAAGAAGCCTGGGTTCTTGGATGACCTTGTGGAACAGACATCTGTACTCCCTCTTGACCATCTGCCTTCCTCTACACTGGCTTTCAACGTAGAAAACTGCCTCAAAATCACTTCATCAATATAACAGAAATAAAACTAGAACATTTCCTCTTCCCTTTCTAATCTCTTCCTACATCCCTATTTTAAGAACTAAGGTGTTAACATTTAAACCAGTCCTCAGTACCACCTGCTATTAGCACATCTTAATTCATTACTTGTCTTCTCTGTCTTCTTCCCTCCATTGGCATGCTACATTTTATTATAAAGATTCCATTCATCCCAAGTCCTATTCGGATATGACACCTTATCAAATAAAACCTAATCTCATAAATTAACATTAACCAGTCCTCAATACCATCATAAAAGTTTATTTAAAGTTGCAGGTAACATCCATGTCTGGCTAAGATGGAGTTTGCTACAGGCCAACACTTCCACTGAGAACAACAAGGGTAATCTGATAAAAGGGAAAAGAAAAATAAGTCTGAAGGCATCAAATGATTGCCAAAGGCAACCAGGACTTGAAGGACTAAAGTCCTAATGAAGGGGGAACATCAACAAATCAACAAACAACAAGTACTGGTGAGGATGTGGAGAAAAGGGAACCCTGGTGCCCTGCTAGTGGGAATGCAGACTGGTGCAGCTACTATGGAAGACAGTATGAATATGGACAAGTGGGATTGACTTTGTAGGGGAGTGGGTAGGTGACGAAGGAGACAGAGAGGGGTAAAAAGGGGACAGATGTAATACAACAATAAAATTAAATTAAAAAAAGGAAAAAAAAACTGCAGTGAAATTACCAATGAATTCAAATAAAGGCCAATGAGACAAAATATTAAACAAACAGCAAGATGGTAGATACAAACTAAACAGACTGGGTGACACAAGCAAAGATGGCATTCAGAAATAATTCTCCCTTCTATAATAGCAACAAGAAAACTGACCACCCAAAATCAGGGGGGAAAAAAAAGGCAAATACTTGAGGTGATATGTTAACTGATGTAATTGTGGGAATCTTTTCACAATGTAAGTGTATATCAAATCATCATAATGTATACACTTTAAACATATTATAATTTTGTCAATTATACCTCAATAAAAGTAAAAATCAAGTTTTAAAACTGCTATGTTCAGTAAGAATATGGTGATATTTTATTTACTATATACATTAAGATGTTATTTTTTCCAAATTTAGTATTTGCATTGTAGGTCAGTTTTTTATAATATTCCTTTAATTCATAACCACAGTAAGTATCAGGTACTCTAATTACAATGAAACAGCCAAAAAACAGGTATAAAATATATTAAACTGAACGTAGAAAAGATATTCCTAAAACATATTTTAAAATAGACATACTTATCCCAACCAAGAATTCCTATCTCTTCAATAAGGCTTGAGTAAAACTGAGGGGGAAGAGGTAGGGCTTGTATCTCTTGTCTATTCTTCAAAGCAACTTCCTGTTTAAAAGAACAAACTTGAATCAGCTGTGGAATGGTAGACAATGGACGCAATTCATTATTAGTACCTGATTACAAACACAATTTCATAATCTTCTTTGTGTCTAACTAGAATGCTATTGTCTTTATAGAAACTGCAGCTGTCATTCCACTTCTCATTAAAAAAAAAACGATATGAAAAAGGTAAAGGATTGCACTGAAGAGCATATGAAAATGTCAATTATTATACCTTCAACCTTAAGATTTTAATATTCTCCTAGACTATGATATCTACCAAAGATGAAAAAAGTTTTTTAAAAACCCTCATCCCCAAGGCTTTACTATCTTACTACTCCTGTGGACATGTTTGATTGAAAGAAATACGTACATTTAAAGAAAAGTCTGAACTCTAAGTACACTGCTTAGGTTGATATATTTGTATTGCATTCTGAATCACAGCTTTATAAACAAAAACTCTCCATTACTTATATGTATAACAGCTCTACAGTGTTCCTCGTTTTATTTTTATTCAGAAATACTAATTACTGCTATCCACAAACATTGAAAGTAAAAAGAAACTTAGACAATAATTTTAAAAATTTATCCTATGCTTATGACATTTGTAAACTCTGTCTTCTACCTTAGATCAGACAACCTACTTCTATCTTAGGACCATACCAGGAAAAAGGGGCAAATGCTGAGAAGCAAAGCATTCTTCCTGGAGAAGGCGGCAAAGGTACACAGCAGAAAGAACACAAGCTTTACAAACAAAGGTGTTAAATCCTAACTTGAACATTTCCTAGTTTTGAAGCCTTAGGTGCTCAGAACTCCACTCTAAAACAGGAATAAAATAACCTACATCTCAGATTGTTTTTAAAAATATAGGTAATTGCTCACTTATTAAATATGTACTGAACTTCTACTATATGCCTAGTTATTAGAAAACCCATGGGAGATTTAAAAATTTTTCCTGAATAAATTCAGTAACTACTAATTTTATTTGGTTATCAATACCTTTAACAGTGATTATAAGACTCTATTAATGAAAACACACCCCAAAAAATGAACTAATAATTCTTCCATTTTTAGGTATACTGTCATATGTGTGTAATATCAACAGCTCTGTCCATAATTTCTTTAGAAAGCTAATAGGATCACATTTTATTCAGAAATGCAATAACAAATGCACTGAATATTGTGACCTAGAGATTAACTCAGTACTTTTAGTTTTGAATTAATGATTGTTTCTTCAAAATCAAATGACCAATAGACCAAAAATAATAATGTTATTGCTAGAAACCAAGATTTTCATAGCATAATAAAAATGATCTAAGCAATAAAAATCAAAGAAGTAAAAACACTAAAACGCCAAATCTGAATTGGAAATATCAGTATGAACTTAAGAGTTACTCTCTTTCTAAAAATTATTTTTTCCTAGCTTTGCCCACTAAAAAGGCCTGTAAGTTACTGAAGAGCACATCAATTTCCAGACTGTGGCATACAAATACCATTTTCTACAAAGAAACCAAGGTTCTTTGGAGAAATAATTGATTACCGTTCTGGAATAGTACGAATAAATGACCCTGGAGCAACTGGTGGCAGAAAGCAAAACTTAAGTAATATCAAAACAAACAAACTCAGGAACCAACATGAAGGGGCTTATACTGACCAAAAAGAGTGTAATTTACGCATCAAAAATAATAGCCCTGGCTGGTGTGGCTCATTGGGTTGAACACTGGCCCATGAACCAATAGGTCCCTGGTTCTATTCTCAGTCAGGGCAAATGCCTGGGTTGCAGGCCAGGTCCCCAGTTCGGGGTGTGTGAGAGGCAACCAATCAATGTATCTCTTGAACATTGATGCTTCTCTCCCTTTTCCCCCTCCCTTCCTCTCTCTGAAAATAAATAAATCTTTAAAATAATAATAATAATTGCAATGAATTAAAGTTAATCAAATATATAAAAACAAAGGAGTTCATAATGATACTAAAAAATCATTAGTTCCCTTTGCCAGTTTCTAGGCACCAATGTATTATTCTACAAATGAATTTAAAAAAGGAAAGAAAAGAAAGAGGAACAGACAGATACTTACCCTGTCTCTCCAATATGAGCTACCCCTCAAATTTACCAAATAACAGATAAGGAGAACTTCTCTATAGAAGATTTTCAACTAATAAATGTGAATGATGCAATTTTTTAAATCATGACTAGTAATCTCTAATGAAATAGTAGGTGTAGACAATGACAGTCATTGGATGCTAATTGCATTAAGTGAGGGGCTGATGGAAAGCTTTATATTGGATGGTTCTAAACCTATTGATCAACTTTAGCTGTATTAAAAGAGGGACTATCAGGCACCATGTGCCTCCTGATGCAATTTATGAAGTACAGAGCACAAAGTATTCTTACCAGGGCAAATAAACCTCACTCTGTTGAGACTGCTAGATCTAACTGCTAGATTACAAAAAAGGGCAGAATAATATGTCAAAAGACATCATGAATATCTAATAAGCCAAACCCAAATGTAGGAAATTTTACCAGACACATAACCTGGTTTATTCAACAAGTTGGTGATATTTTAAAAAGGGTTGGGGAAGAGGAGATGCTGCTATAACTTAAAGAGACTTAAGAGATAGCAAATAAATATAAGGTGTATGGACCTTATCTGCATCCTGATACAAATAATGCAGTTACAAGGAATTCTCACTAACTTTGTTGAAATTAGAATAGCATATTTAAAGAGAGACAAAAAACACTTAGCTAGTAAAGATATACAATGATAAATTTATGGAGGAATGGACTCAATGTCCATGCTTTTCTTTGAAAGACTCCAGTCCCATCCTGGCTGGGTGGCTCAGTTGGTTGGAGCATTGTCCCATACATCAGAAGGTTACAGGCTCAGTTCTGGTCAGGACACATGCCTAAGTTGTGGGTTCGTTCCCCAATCTGGATGTATGTACGCAGGAGGCAATGACTCACATCAATAGTTTTCCCTTTCTCTCTCTCTTTCTCTTTCTTCTTTTTCCCTCCCTCCCTCCCTCCCTCTCTAAAATCAATAAAATAAATAATTAAAATAAAATCTAAAAAATATCCTGGGGTGAGGGTTAAAAACAAACATTCCAGTCCCCTCCTCCTAAGTGTTGAAAGTAAGTCATAGCCCCATGGGTATTCACTATAGTCTCCTCTCTTGTGTTTTTGTTGAAAACTTACATAATAAAGTTTTTTAAATACAATGTCTATAAAATAAAAACAGGTATTTTATGCATAATTGACTAACTGAACAAATCAATTACTGTAACTATACTCGTATGTACCGTATGTAATGAAGCCTAAGTTTTTCAAACATCTGAAGCTTTATACAAAGCTATTTATACATTGTATTATATTTTTAAGTGTAAATGCCTTAATCTCTCTAAAGATGTTAAATCCTCTGAGAGACCAGGGCTATATTTTATTTCTTTGTCACCTGCCCAAGACTAGCTTCAAATGTACCCAGTTTATGATAAAATTAAATTGGTTCTTACAAACAGTTCCGTTCCTCACACAGTTCAGAAAAGTACCATCTACATTTATGCACACAACAAAACATTAACTATCTGAGAGTTGAGTTTTAAATTCTTATGTTAGTTTTTACAGGAATTACAAAAACAAACAAGACATATTGCTACAGAATATGGCAACAGTGTCAGAAAGCAAATACATGCCAAAATCATCTTCAATTCCATCATAAAGCTCATCAGATCAGGAGAGTGCTTCATTCTCTAGATCAAAATAATATTTTCAATTAATTTCACTTGCACAATGAATATTCCATGCACTGAAACTGAAAAAAAAATACAGGTCCATATGAATGTGAAAAAAAATTAACTTTACCTATATCATTAAAGTATCAGAATTAGAGTATTGGTCATCACTCTTACTATTCCAACCAATTTCATTTTGAAAGAGCTAATTCAAGTCCTGAAATCTACTCTGGTGAGATATACTGAACTGAGTAAAATCATAAATTCCTCTCTTCCTTCAGCAATTACTGTCAAGTTTAGCAAACCTAGGAAACAAAATTATTTTTTTAAAGCCATGTGAGTGAAGTAAGTGCAAATAATGGCATTAATATATAAAAATCAGGCAAATCTATATAATTTAAAAACTAGTTAGAGCAATGAATTAATAATTACTATCTGTTTCATTGACCTTAAAGATGACCTATAATTATAACTTTTGTCCTTTCACAATTAATCCATATGAATTCAAAAAGTCAATCTTTCAATAAGGTAAAACTAATATAACAAAATGGCCAAATGGGGGAAAACAAATAACTTCTGAAGTAGAATGTGTATTTAAGACTCATAGTACCATTTCTTAGAAATCATTCTTAAAATTCACTGTTCAATTGTAAAATAATTTCATAAAAACTATTTCATAAAAATTATATTGTAAAAAGGTATTGTATAATTTATACAATAAAAGAAGGCAAATGAAATTCTAATTTATAATTGTTTTCTTAGATAAAATATCATTTTTGTGCTTGAAATAAAACTATTTTATGTATTTTTGTTACATTTTGTGATACACTGCATCACAGCCACACAGTTCTGAACAAAGTCAGTTTGTGAATTTGCTCGCTCTTTTTAGATACAAAAATAATAATCTAAGGTATTTCAGCAATGCATGATACACAATTCACATATTAACATAGTTTTGAGTGGGTACATATTTGTAGAACAAATCTTTGACTTCCCTTCTTCTATACAATATCTTTTGTCCCCTTTTTTTGTAGAGATGAATAATGAATTATATCCTGGGTCTGCAAACTACAGTCCAGAGGCTAAGTCCAGACAGTGCGTGCTTGTGTAAATAAAGTTGTACTAAAATGCAGCTAAGCCATGCCTTTAACTCTTGTTATGGCTGCTTTGGCGGTACAGGGCAGAGCTCAATAGCTGTAATACAGATCTTACCATCCATGACTGAAGTTTACTATCTGGCCCTGAAAAGACTGCTGATCCTCCTGACCTAAGCTTTCTAGTTAAAAAATGATACAAGGAAAGAACAGTAAGATTCACCTGGAATTTGGAATAAAAAGACGACTCAACTAATACTGGGTTCTACACTACCAACTGGAGGATAAGGAGGAGATTAAGTAGTCATTGGAACCTTTTCTATAGGAACCTCTAGGTGAACTGGTGGAGAAAAAACAGAGATCTTATTATTATAGACTTTATTTTTTCAGGTTATTTAAATATCTCAACAGATTCATTTCTTAAACTTTAATATACAATATAAATAGTCATAGGGGATGGCGAGGGGGCAGCAAATAGAAAACATAAATAATTTAAATAGTCCCTTAAAAAATGCTGTTCTCAGACCCTGGCTTGCGAACCCAAGTGTCACTGGTTCGATTCCCCAGCCAGGGCACATAACCAGGTTGCAAGCCAGGTCTCCAGCCAGATCTGTGGCTGGAGGCAGGTGAAGGACAACCATACACTGATGTTTCTCTCCCTCTCTGCTTCTCTCCCTTCCTCTCTCTCTGGAAATAATAAATAAAATCTTTAAAAAAAAAATGCCGTTCTCTCCTATTACTCCTTTGTGGTTTAGTAATGCTTTATGTGAGAGTTTCTGTCAGTGTCAGTTACCATGGATAATAACATGCCTTTTAGAGAGAGAAAATACAGGAGGGGAAAACATATAAATGAAATGCAATTCTACTTATTTTTCTACAAGAGCCATTTCATTATTTTCGATTGCTTCAGTAACAGTGATTTTGGTTTTAGGTCTCTATAATCTTTAAAGGAATTTTCAGGTAGAGAAACCTAAGCAATAACTAAACTGCAGTTTAAGGTATGGGCAAAATGGGTGAAAGTGGACAAGAGGCACAAACTTCCAGTTATAAAATAATTTTTTAAATAACTAAATCAATCCTGCCTGTATCTTACCAATGCTTCCTTTACAACTACTTTCATTATGTACACATGTGATCCTGACTACCACCATACCTTTTCTGTTACTAATCTAGAACTACAATCCCATCCTTGCCACAAATATCCTACAACTTCTAAATGGATCCAGGCATTTTTTTCATACCACCACCACTCAGTCTTGGCAGAAAAATCATTCAAAAAGTGAGGGGTATACTCAATGGATTGGCACTAGCCTGCGAACCCAAAGGGCACTGGTTCAATTCCCCAGTCAGGGCACATAACCAGGTTGTAAGCCAGGTTTCCAGCCAGGTTCTTAGCTAGAGGCAGATGAAAGGCAACCATACATTGATGCTTCTCTCCCTTTCTTCCTTCCTCCCTGTCCCTCTCTCTGAAAATAATGAATAAAATCTTTAAAATAAAAAAAGCAGTGAGCGATATGAATAAGGGTGAACTCATTTGAAGACCTTAAAATCTCAAGGATGGAAATAAGACACACACAATTGCTATCTAAGGATGTACTAAGGGTGCTGAGACAAAACATTTTATATAATGATGGAGCCTGAAAGTATTTCAGAGATGAAACCAACAGAACTTAACCATTAGTTTGTTACAACATTCTGCAAAATAGGTCTTTAAAAAGAGTAATTTTAGTAATTTCTTACCCTTGCTTAAAACAAACCTTTTGAAGGACTTACCTGTTGCACTATTTGATGGTATCCATTAAGTATTGTCCTCAGCTGCCAACTACATAGTAATCTAAAATTTTGATGGAATAAAAGAACATGTTCATTGCTCAGAAGAGGAAAAAACTTACATGTACG
Organism: Noctilio leporinus; assembly: GCA_004026585.1. NCBI lineage: Eukaryota > Metazoa > Chordata > Mammalia > Chiroptera > Noctilionidae > Noctilio > Noctilio leporinus. Next base: position 23,990 of record PVIW01001497.1, on the reverse strand, counting down.
CTAACACAAACAGGCATGAGCATGGAAAAGAATGACATAAACATAATTCTGACAAGTTAATAAAAGTTTTAGCACTTAAAGAGTTAAAAGTCTTCAAACTGTCTGTACTAATTTTATTCCAAAATATAAATAACTGCAATTAGTAAAAGACATGCAAAAAATACATCTTCTTTCAATTTTAACAAAGCAGTTTTCTATTGAACTAGATTCTGATCCAAGCTAGGTTAAATAAAACCAAGTTTAGATAATATATAGAACTTGTATTTGAAAAAGTATGTAGCAATTTAATCTTCAAATTTCAGAGTAATGTAACTACAAGGCTACAGACTTTTAATTGTGTTAGAGTTAAGTTTCTGTTCATTTATCTACTGGCTTATTTCAGCTGTGCTCTCAACATTGTGTTCGCAGAAGGTAAGTAACTCTTCTAGGGAAGTGACTTAACATACTGTTGACCTGCAATTTTATACAAAAGCTAATGCAAATGCAAACGAGTTAACTCCTATAGTGAACTACATCCATCTGTTCATTAATACATTGCTGACTGGCAATTTTATAGCAAAAGCTAATGCAAGTGCAAGCATGAGTTAACTAGTTATCAATCAACAATGTTTGGGTTTGAAAACACAAGTTATTTTTGAGACCCAAGATCGGTCAACAACGTGTTAACTTACCTAAAAAGTAGGATGCCTGTCTGAATTTTCAACATTGGCCACTCCTTTTCTTCAAAATAATTTATACAGTTTATCTACATAAAACCTAATCATATCTAACATGATCCCTTTGCCAGCACTCAGCACTGTTAACCATTCCTTCCTTAAGTCTCTCTTATTTTGGCTTCAGATTTTCCTCTAACTTTTCTGGTCAATTCTTAGTCTTCTTCCAAGGTCCTCTTTATCTCCCAGTCCTTTATTATGCTCTCAGGAGCTTATCATTGGCTTTCTCATTTCACCCCTCACGTGCAGGTAAGAAGTCTATCCGTACACATAGTCCCAATGCCCATGCCTACCGTAACTTCCACAAACATCTCCATTCTAAGGCTCACACTGGAGTTCCACACCAATATAGTACTAACTCCTAAATAGTTCCTCTTGACATATCACAGCAGATACGTCTTAAAACAATTTCTCTTCTGTTTTTCCATCAGTGACCTCTACCTTAGCCATCTAAGCCAGGCACTTGGAAAGCATCTTCCATTCCCCTTTCCCTCTTATTTCCCACTTCTAGTCAGTCACAAAATCCTGTTAATTCTACTTGTAAATGTCTCTGGATTCTCCCTCCCCTCCACCCCTAACAGATACTTAGGAGCAGAAATGAGATTTGGGGCACTACCTAAATTTCCAGTCTCATCTCTTGACACTCCTTGACAGGCTGTGTGTACCAACAGCCCACGTTGATACCTAGCTTATACCATGACTGATCTGGTAATATGGGTCTGGCCACAGACCAAATATACACACAATTAACATCAGTCAACAACTAGAAACAGCATCTTCTAATTCTTATGTATTCTCCTTTTATACTTCATTACTTGTGAGTGAAATTTACACAATTCCTGTTTACTACTTTAATGGGAAAAAATAGAGAATGTGTCACCGCTGAAAAGCACTTCAGCACCAGGGGAAATCATTTACAAATGCACCCTGACTTGGGAAAATCAGAAATAATTAATAAGCATTTTAGGAAAATCTTGTTGATAGCAGATTAATTTACTGCCCATCCCACAAAGATGTATATAGAACAAAATATCTCATCACCTTGCATTCTTCAGTTGCAAATCTTCAGGCAACAATATTTTGATATGGAAATCTCTTCCCTGTGGAAAATATTGAAAAGGTTCACATTTTCATCTTTCACTTAATGTTATGAGTTTCATTTAATTTTAGCATCATACAGAAAAGGCAATGTTTCCTTTATTTTCTGAAAGGTATCAACTTTATCCCAATGTTTATACGTGTTAAAATATATTAGCAACAGAATATTGCATTTGAGGGAAAATAACTGTCTGAAACTTTGTAATTATGGGGAAATCAAAACACTAAGGTAGGACTTTTCACAGAGAAAGTCACTCACATAAACATAAATGTAAGATGTTATTAATGTAGACATAAAAAAAACTTTTTAAATGTTACTGCTTAGAAAATAAATTTATTAAAAAATAATTCCATTATATTGCTTTGAATATAGAAGAAAAATCACAATGTAAAGTAAGAACATACAATACATTTTGGGCTTGATAATTTCAATATTCCATACTTTATAAAATGAAAATGTATTTAAATAATTTAAATTTACAAACATCAGAGATGTTTTTAATTTAATTACATACTATCTATATATTTGAATATACCAAACTTTACTCAAGAGTCTTTTTAAGGAAGAAAGAACTGTTCTCTGAGAAATACAGTTTTACTTTCTTCAGAAAGTGAATGGTAAGCAGCTTCAACTTTGTACCTTAAATAGGTTAATACACATGAAATCTGAGCAAAAGCAGAAAAAGACAAACAATTATAATCTTTTACTCCAACAGTATAAAATGAAAAAGAGTAATAAAACTCTCAAAAAACAATTACCACAAGAATTTTAGCACAGACTCTTTCAAAGCAGTTTCAAAAATATAGGAACACAATTAAATGTACCCCATAACCTTTACTTTCATGGTAATATTACAGTTCTGACTTTCATTACATTTAAATGTCCTTTAAAAAAATGAAACAAAATGTACTACTGACCTTTTCAAAAGGTCAAATAACAATAATTCACTATTTTATTAAAGCACTAAAAGGTATTATGTAGCAACTTTAACCTAGCTTTATAGACATCCCACTCATAGGTGTAAGAACAATCTGGAATTCAAAATCTACATGAAAAACTTCTCTACTGATCTGATATCTAAAAGAATAAAATTCCAAAATCCCTTATTTGCAAAATCCAGCCATTTTAAAAGGTCAAATGCCATGTCATATGCCATCATACTTCTCTGATTAAAGAAAATATCCAAATTAGCTTTTAGTTAATTGCACTCAAGTCGCAGATTTTCTAGGCTTAGAGGGCACATTTGCCTAAGTGTGAACCTATCCACACATCCTCTAAAGAAATTATATAGATCAATATTAAGAACAAAAAATTCAAAAATCCCACAAAAATATCATGTAGCAAAATCAGAAGACAGAGAACACTGTCAATTTCAAATTACCTGTAGAAAACATATACATAGACCACTTTCCAGTGATTTCCACTCTGTGGCTGCCAAAGCAGGTCCTTTTAGATAACTACGGGTTCAGAAAAAAATTCATGAGAGAAGAGGGGCCTGGACCAGATGCAAAATTAATAATAAAGAGCTTGATAGACCAGAATCTGGCAGAACACTGACTATGGAGAGAAGACTAAACATGAACACAAAAGTTAAGAAGCTTCATTTAGAAAAGAAATGTAGAAATAGAAGATGGTAAAAAGATAGGGAGAGACATTTTTTGGAAACTAGGAAAAATAAATGGCCAACTTGGGATCTTATATAACAAAACAAAAACACTCAACTTCTTCCTTGGCATTACCAACATCATCCATTAAATAAACTGACAGAAGGAAGTATTCTTGAACTAAGAATTTTACAAACTACGGCAAACAGCCAAACTGTTCTCAAACTTAATAGATAGTGTCTTCATCAATGCCATACTACTATGAGAAGAACACAGAATAAGAATCAAAACATTTCAGGTGACGGCAATCTTCCATGCAAACAAAAACTGCAGGCATAAACAAATTACAAAATACATAACAAAAACTGTTGTTTTGTTTTTAAGATTTTTAAGTTTATTTTCAGGGAGAGAGGAAGGGAAAGAGGCAGAGAGGGAGACAGACATCAATGTATGGGTGCCTTTCACCTGCCTCCAGCTAAAGACCTGGCTGGAGATCTGGCTTACAACCTGGTTATGTGCCCTGGATGGGAATCGAACCAGCGACCTTTGTGTTCGAAGGTCAGTGCTTTATCCACTGTGTCCCCAGCCAGGGCAAAATTATGTATTTTTACAGTGAGTGTTTACAACACCAGATTCAGAAATTTAAAAATCAAAATACAGAAATTATTTAAAAATTAAGATAAAGCAAAAGGATATTAAATTTGAAGCAAATTAACAGGTGTTTAAGAAAGAATAGAGGAAAATAAAACTTTTGAAGAGGCAAAGAAAAAACAAGAAAATTACATAATGAGAAAAAAAATTAAAGACCACTGGAGAAAAGCAATGGGAATGGAAAATAAGCAAAGAAAATCCAATCTACAAATAATTGGAGAACTTAAAAAGGAAAACAAAATAGTACAAAAAATATTTTATATTATAATCCAAGTATACTTCCTGGAAATACATGTACTGAAAAAGATAACTAGACACATGAGAAAAGTGAGTCATAAGGACGCACTCTGAGATTCATCTTAATGAACACATTTTAAATATAAGACAGAAAATCCAAAACTTCTAACAAAAAAGATCAAATAACTTACATGGGAAACAGAGTAAGTTTGGCATCAGGTTTCTCAAAGCAAGATTTTTTTAAAGCAACAATGGAGTTAACGTTTTAAGAAACCTAAAGGGAACTTGTTTCTTGCCATGATTTAAAAAACAGAGGAAGAAAGACAGGATTTACCTTACCACATTAAATAAAAAATTGAACTAAATATGTATGAGCCCTGGACAGGTGGCTCGGTTGTTTAGAGTGTCATCCCGTATATCAAAAAGATTGTGAGTTCGATATACCTCACTAGTACTTCTGAATAAAGAGGGTCATTTCATAATCATAAAGGAGTCAATATCATCAAAATCATGAAAAGTCTAAGAAACCATCACAGCCAAGAGAAGCCTAAGAGACATAATAATGTAGAACTTAGATGGGATTGTGGTAGAGAAAATAATTATTAGATAAAAACTAAGAAAATATGAATAAAGTATGTAGTTAATAACAACGAACAAGTATTGGTTCATTAATTATAACAAATGTACCATACTGTTGTAAGTTGTTAATGAAACAGGACAAACTGTGTGGGGAAGGGAATAGAATATGGGAACTCTGTGTCATCTACTTAATTTTTGTATAACTCTTAACACTATTTTTTAATAAGTCTATTTATAAAGAAGAAATTGTTTAACAAAAAATTAATAACTGTATTTGGAAGGTTATAAGATAAATATAGTATATGACAACAACAGCACTTAAGCCAGGAAATGAGAAATAGAAGTATGTTGATATAAGATTCTTATGCCATAAAGGTAATGGTGTGCTTGAAAATTGATAAAGTTAAAGATGCATATTGTAAACCCTAGAGCAAGCACTAAACAAGAGAGACAAAATAATATAGCTGACAAATCAACAGTGCATATAAAATCAAATCCTAAAATTAAGGTAAACCATGTCAGGTTTAAGATGTATACTATAATCCTTAAAGCAACTATCTAGGGGGAAAATAGGCTAATAAGCTGACAGAAGAGATAAATGCCATTATAAAAAAGAACTCAATTAGTGTAAATTACAGAAAAATAGAAAAAAAATTTAAATAAGTAACACATGAAATAAATAGAAAATAAATAGCAGGGTATTAGATTTAAACCCAACCATATCAACAATTATAATAAATTATATATATGTTGATCAATTATATAATTATAATTATATATAATAAATGTTGGTCACACTGGATAAAAAGGCAAAGCCAAAAGAAATCCACTCTAAATATAAAGACATAAATAGGCATAAAATAATGAAAAAAGATAAACCATGCCAACACTAATCAAAAGAAAGTTGGAACCACTATTGTAATATCAGGAAATACAGATTCCATGGCAACGATTATTAACAGGGATAAAAAGGGGCATTTCATAATCATAAAGAAGTTCATCAAGAGTACTTAACAATCTTAAGAGTTTATGTACCTAATTAAAGAAATTCAAAATATATGAAGCAAAAACTGGTAGAAATAAAAGTAGAAACTGAAAAATAACAGCTGAAGATTTCAATAACCCCTTTCATTCATAAAATGAGTAGACAGAAAATCAGTGAGGATACAGAAAACTTGAATAGCATTGTGAATCAACTTGACCTGACAATTCAGAACACTCCAGCCAACAGCAGCAAAATACACATTCAAGTATATATAGAACATTTACCAAAACATATCACATTTTGGCCATAAAATAAGTTCCAATAAATTCTATTACTAAATTAGGAATCAATATCAAAAGACATGTGGAAAATCCTTGAATATTTATAGTGATATATCATTTTGGTAATACATGAGTCAAAGAAAAACAAGTATTTTTGAAATTAAAAAACAAAACAAAACAAAGCATAACTACAACTTACCAAAATTTGTGTGATATAGTTAAAGCAGTGTTTGAAAGGGAAATTATAGGACTAAATATCTATATTATAAAGGAACAAAGGTCTCAAAATCAATGACCTAATCTTCTGCCTTAAGAAACTGGGAAACTTAAAATCAGAAATCAATGAAACAGAAACAGAAATAGAGAAAAATCAGTGATATCAAATGCAGGTTCTTTGAAGAGAGCAATAAAATGTGTAAGCCTCTATCCAAATGCATCAGAAGAAAAAAAAAGACATGAAATATGAATAACAGTACTGAGGACATGAGGTGTCTATAAATTATGTTCACATTTTCTTTGATACTTCCACCTTCATGTTTTGGTGCCTTGTTTCTATCCTGATTTTGGGCTGCATTTGAGACTTGCTTCTAACAAACAGAATGACGGAGAGTAAATATGTGTAACTTCAGAGGCTAGAGGAGAAAAAGCACTGAGCAGTTTTCTGCTTGGTCTCTGTCCTATCAGTCACAAGCTACCTGCCACGTGTTCTGCGGTCAAACAACACTATGGAGGTCCTTGTGGTGTGGAACTGAGCAATCCTGGAAGCAAATCTTTCACCTCTAGTCAAGTCTTTAGGTAACTGGCATCCTGACCAACATCATCTTCACAAGAAACACTGCTCCAAAACCATTTGTTAAGTTGCTTCCGAATTCTTCATCCACAAAAACATGAAATGATATATCTGTTGTTTTAAGCCACAAAGGTTTGGAATAATTAGTTAGTCAGCAAAAGATAACCAATATAAAGAGCACCATTACAGACCCTCATGACATTAAAATTATAAGAGAATATTATAGCTAACTTTTAAACCAATAATTTAAAAAACTTAGATGAATGAACAAATTCTTTGAAGGAAACAAACTATCAAAGCTCACTCAAGAGAAAGGAACAACCTGATAACAAAGAAAAAAACTTTCTTTTAATCATTCATAGATCACACATACACACACATACAATCAATGAGTTCTACGGAGAATTTTTACAAATAACGCTGTCTAATCACAATGCAGTAACACTAAAAATTAGTAATAAAATTAAAAGTCATAAGACTTTCCATGATAAACTTTTAAAAACACCTATAAATAACTCCTAGGGGCAGGGGAACTAAAAATTAAATTTATATCAAGTTCTGAAAAGTGATGATAAATCACTACATGTCAGCATCCATACGATAATTTTAACATGGTGATGAGAGAGAAATGCAAAGCCTTCAAAGTTTCTGTTAGTGAAAATGTGCTCTCACTGGCCAAATCAGGGGCAATGTAAGCATCAAAATAAGGGAGGTAATGATTGTACCTATTAAATAATTTTTAGAATCCATGAATCCATTCTGATATAAAGAAATAAGTTGGAAAGAAGAAGGGAAAGCTACTCTTTATCATAGAATACAGAAGAAATGATGGAATCAGAAAGTCATTTGGCAACCATCACAGTACTAACTGACTCAAACAAGGGTCAGTGGATGCTACAACTGGGGTGTGTGTGCACAAGTTTGATGCTTCAGAGTAGCTCCCTAAAAGTACTTACTAAATACAAAGGTTTATCTGGCAATGCCACCTCAAACAGGTGATCAAAGGTAACACTATCAATAACCAAACCCACTGATGTCATACACTTTGAAAAGAACAACATTCTTTCTGGGACATCTCTGCCAAATTGCACAATCTAAACTTAATGGTGAGGAAATATCAGTGGCACCCAAATTGAGGGGCACTGGACCCAATAACCAACCTGTACTCTTAAAAAATGTCAAGCTCGTGAAAAACAAGGAAAGACTAAGTATTTCATGCTAAAGGCATATGACAGTTAAATGTAATGTGGTATCCTACATCATCAAATGGTAGGGTACTAAAATAATGTAACTGCAACATTATAAACAATAGGAAATGAGCTCTAGATTGTATCATGATCATATGTCTTAATTTTGCCCTGACCACTATGGCTCAGTTGGTGGGTGTCTTTCTGCAAAGCAAAACATCCCTGGTTTCATTTCCAATCAGGGCACATGCTTGGGTTGCAGGTTTGGTCCCTGGTCAGGGTATGTACATGAGGCAACTGATCAATGTTTCTCTCCCTCTCTTTCTTCCCTCTCCAAAAATAAATAGAATCTCTTCTAAAACTCTTGATTTTGGTACTTGTACTGTGGTTATGTACCTATGTGTCATTGTTCTCATGAAATAGAACTGAAATATTTAGAAATTAGGAGGCACCTATGCCTGCAACTGAATCTCAAGCTATTCAGTACCTAACATTCTTAGGGATAGGTAAAAGTTTCATTTAGCAAGGGATTTTGATAATTTACTTAATATTTTTAAAAGGTTATTACGTTTTTAGAAGTCTTCAAAACATAGGATAATTCCTAGGACACAGGCCCAATCCTCAAAGAATATTGCTGGGGGGTGGGGGAGCACGATGTTGAATGAAATGGTCAGGGAACAAAAAGTCTAAGGTATCTTGGTGCAAATGCAAAGGGGGAAAATCCAGGCATGGAATCAGCCTGAGTTTAAGGGGTTCTGTTGTGACCATGGACAGGGAACTTAATCTCTTCAGTTTCCCATGCTGTGATTTAGTCAACTATGAAAGGAGAATGATTTTTTTTTTAATTCCTATCTCAAGTGGCTGAGGATTAAATGAGAATAGTGTACTTGGAAAGCACTTTGTAAACTTCAAAGCCCTACACGTGTGTTACTGTTGGTAAGAACGCCACAAGACAGGCTACGCCGAACCCGCAAACCTAATTAACTCCGGAGTCAAAACTTCCTACAAAACATCACAACTGGATGTGGTCGGGTACACTTGCCCTGCCAGAGCCAAAAAGGGGTTTTCCTCCAAAATGTTCTTTCTACAGGAAACGCCAATACAGTGATTAGCAGGGCTTCCTATAAACAGCCGCCCACCTTCGTGGGCGTGGACGGTATGACAATATTAGTATTTAAAAAAAAAAAAATCCTAAACTAAAAAACAGCAGTTTCAACATGGGGCGGATCGAATAGGGAGAGAAGGGCTGAGAGAGGGGCGTGACCCTGCGGCCGCCCCGCCCCTGCTCCCAGGCGCCCGGTCCCGCCAGCGACCCTGACCCAGGTGCGGAGGTGGCGGCGGCGAGGAACGGTTTCCAGCGACAGCGGCGGTGCTCCAGCCTCGGGTCTCCGAGGAGTCGCTACGTGCCCCGCTCTCCAGCCCCAGAAGTCGGGCTCCTAACCGCCCTGGGTCTCAAGCTCCCAGGGGCGGAGCTGCGCCCCGACAGGGCGCCTCCCCTAGCGGCAGAGCAGCTGCGGCGAGTACCTGCGCAGTGATGAACCCTTCGTACACGGTTTTCGCTCGGTTCTGGGGCAGAAGCAGCGGGCACTGGAGCAACAGGCTCGCCTCCGTCCCCTCCATGGCTCGCAGTCGGCGGAGCCCCAGGTCTGGAGCCGGCCAGGCACCGCACATGCGCAGTCCCGCTTAGCCAGGCGGAAACCCGAGCTTTGGCGGGAAAAAGCCTCGCGGCTTCCGGGGGCGGAAACGGAGGGCTCGGGCTAGTGGGGCCACCGGAGCGTGACACCCGCTGAAATGTATGTGACTAGTTAGAAGACCGCATGGCCCCAGCAAGAGCCTGGAGGCAAGATTGTTCTCCGCTTCGCAGAGCTGAGTGAACAAGATCACTCTACCCCTGATTGTTCCAAGAACGATTTTGGTGATTTTGTTCGAGTTTATCGAAATGTTGCTGCTACAACTTCGAAGCGGCATTTCTTCCAGTATACCACGGTTTTACCATCTGAATGTTGCAATGCTTCTTTTTACCCTGAACCTGCCTCCCCTCACCTTTTTTCACTAGCATCAATCTAGTTCTATTGCAAACATAGTTTTGCAATAGAAAAGGAAGCATTGCCAAAACATTTCTATCAAAATGCACCTTGGAAGGCTCTATGCTGTACAGGGTTTCCCATATATAATAATATTATGTGTTACATTCCATTCATTATATCATATACAATATTTACAGTTCTGTGGCTAACACATTTAATCAGGTGGTTTTGTTTTTGAGAGACACACAAATACGCATGCACTGATCCAGTTTCTAGTCAACACCAGACTGAATTCTGATACCCTATCCTTACAAGTACCTAACGCAAAACAGAGGAAGAATTACTGATGGACTTGATAAACCAAGGTTAATTTTTCTTTGACAACACTTTCTATACATTTTTCTAACTTAGGAATGGTCATCATCCATTCCCTTTCACAAAGGTTAATTAAAGAAGGAACTTACTAATATTTACTGCATGATTATTTAATATTGCAGTCTATGCACCACATTTTTGAGCCCTGGTATTTGCAAAACATCACTGTAATATGCCGAGGCTGTGCAAATATGAGTAAAATATATTACCCTCAAAATGGAATCAGACTTAATGGAAGATTTTTAAAGGTTGACAAGAATTGTCACAGTATTCTGGGGGCTTAAAGATAAATAAGAGCCCTGGCTGGTGGCACAGTGGATAGGCACCAGCTTGTAAACCCAAAGGTTGCTGGTTCGATTCCCAGCCAGGGCACATAACCGGGTTGCAAGCCACATCTCCAGCCAGGTCCGTAGCTGGAGGCAGGTGAAAAGCAACCATACAGTGATGTTTCTCTCCCTCTGCCTCTCTCCCTTCCTCTCTCTCTAAAAATAATAAATAAAATCTTTTTAAAAAGATAGATAAGAATGCTATAGTAGTTAGATATAAATTACACTGAAGCCGTGGTTCTCAAAATGTGATTCTGGAACCAGCATTACCATCACCTAGGAACCTTATGGAAATGAAAACTTATACCCCTCTATATCAGACCTAGCAATCCCTAACTCTGGGAGTGAGACCCCACCGTCTGTGTTTTAATAAGCCTCTCCAGGTGATTATGATGCACACTAATTTTTTCTCCATGAAACCTCTAGCCTTTTTTCAAAGTCCTCAAATGGTACCTCTTTTTGGAGACCTTTTTTACCTACTGAAAATTATTGCTCTCCCAAATCATTAAGTTTATTTTTTAGGTGCATTGTAAGTGCTCATTATCTATTTACTGAATTAAATATCCATCAGTCCTATAGACAAAGTAAGAGGTATTTCGAGAATTCAGGAAGGAAGGAATTCCTCACAAGATATTTGAGTTGGTTTCCATTTATGATATTTTAATAATTAGATTATATAGGACTATTATAGACTTTATAGAATTTAGTTTAAGTTTAATACAATGAACACGTGTAAAGCACTTTCACATGTTATTTCATTTTCATAGCAGTACTCTTTGAGTAGATATTTTTCATAATGTCTGTTTTATGCATAAGAAATCTGAAATTTGGTGATATTAAATTGTTCAAGATAGTGACTTAGTGACCTGTAAAATGAAGGTTAACCTCAAGTCTTCTAAATTTTAGGTTTAATAATCTTTTCATTAAAGTATGACAGAGATGGGTTGCCTATCATGAAACTCAAGTGAAATTAATCTAAAGTTGTTCATGACTCCTTTTAACAATGAGGCTTAGAATTTAACTTCGAAAATTTGACAATAGATTTATAAACGTAAAACATTCCTTCTTAAGATAATCATAACATTTTCTCCTTAAAATCTATATATTGTAGAAAAAGAAGAGCTTAGGAACATTTTGCCCATAGTTTTCTAAGGAGCTGAAGATTTCACATGAAAGCAACCTTAAAAATTCCATAATCTGACACCCTCATTATGTAAATTAAGGAAATAAAGTCCAGAAAAGGAAAGTAATTTTCTCAAAGGGCTAGCTGTGTGTGTGTGTGTGTGTGTGTGTGTGTACACACATATATAAACATGAGTATATAAAGAAACCAAACTAATACTGTCTGGGAACACATAACTTGGCCAGTCACCAAACCTACAATTCTCTAATATACTACACTGAGTTTTCGGTTAACTGACTAAATGTCTTTGGCTTTCTGGACTTAAAAGCTTCTGGAAACTTCTTAAATAGCAATTTAGTCATCAATGAACAGACATATGCCCTTGTCTAGAAAGGCTATCTTCATCACACTTAACTGTGTAACTGTTAACAGCCAAAGACAGCTGGCTCCTTGCAACTAAATCCTCATAACTATCTTATTTGACTTAAAGATTTTCACAAAAACGTATTGCTAGATATTGTCTTAGTCCTTAAGAAAAACATCCAAATCACATTTCACGGTAGTTGAATTTGTAAATGAGCATTTCCTTTAATAAAATTTATAAAATCTAAGAAGTACAATTCCCAGGGCACAAGGTGAGATACCATATAACAATTTTTTAATTCAATGATTCAACCATTATCTTTAGGTGTTCAAGACTGAGAGATGTATGCTCACTGTCATCAGCAATTAGATGATTACCAAAATCTGGAGAAGATGCTAAGTGATATTAAGGAGGTAGAGATCCTGCCTCTCATCCCTCTTTTGGCACCTACTCTTCATCCAGTTGTAACTGTTGGGGTACTTCATTGCTCATTACTGGTTCCTCTTCTCTATATACCATCTCCTCTCAGTAATCTCATAATATCATAATATCATATGGGTATTAATATCATCCATATACTGATGACTTCTAAATTTATCTATCTCATCCCACCCTTCAGACTTCCATACCTAACTACAGCGTGATATATCCACTTTTGATGTCTTAACTGTCATCTCAAATTGTTTGTGTCAAAATGTCCATTTTATAATTTCTAAAGAAATAGTTGATGTAAACAATAAGCATTAATAAATGCTTTAACCATGATAGGAAAGGTTATGATGAAATAAATATTCACACAATGCAAAATTATCAACTTTATAAATGGTGGAATCGGGCTATATCACCACCTGGTGCTTCTTTAGTTAAAAGACTGAACACCCAAACATTAAGTGTCAATTGATGTGTTGCAATAAGAAGTACAACACCAAAAATGTTTGACATAAATCTAATCAAGCTTTTGATATGAACAAGTTAATATCTAGTTTACTGGTAAAACAATATAGAGGAACTAGCTAAATGACATTAGGAGGACTACCAGGCAAATCTAGAATGTTGAGTATACCATCAAACAAGTGAACTAATTTATCCAGTTGATGGGCATGAAAATAAAACAGCAGGAAAAAAAGGACTGTTCAAGTTTTAAAAGAGACTTAGGAAATGCTAACAAGCAATATGAAACTTTGAGACTGATTTGAACAGTTGTGCAAGCGCATGCAGTGTCCTTAGGAAAGAGAGATTTCTGGATTGATAAAGTTTTGATAGTGGTACAAAGATCCAAACACCAAAAACAATAAAGAGAAAATGTATATATTTAATATACAATATATTACAATGTAAGTTGTGAAATCTTTATGTAAAGATGACCATAGACCAGTGGTTCTCATCCATGGGCAATTTTGATGCCCAGGGGACATTTAGCAATATATGTCACAAAGAGGAGAGAGTAAAATGCTACTGGAATCTAGTGGGTAGATGCTAAGAATGCTCCTAGGTAACACACAAGACAGGACCCCATAGCAAACAACATTCTAGCCCAAAATCTCAGTAGTGCTGAGGTTAAGAAACCTCACAAGAGACAATCAACCAAAAGTCTACACAAAAAAAGATAAGAGACCAATGTTGATTTTTTTCCTTTGAGCTTAGCATAGTTTCTGGTACATGGTAGAACATACATTTGATCGTTCCTTTTATATTGTGTAAGCTTCCAGATTTTTGTAAAAGTGGGATAGAGTCAAAGGGAGAATCATTGTTCGGGAATGGGGCTGAAATTTAGAAGACTGGTCTTAGAAGGTTGTATAAGTGTACATCATTAGTATTTAGATGGTAATAGGAACCTTGGAAGTGATTGAGAACTTCTATAGCACTGGTCCATGACCCTCACTGTGGATTAGTCACTTGGGCAGTTGTAAGAAAATGGAGATGCTTTATTTAACCCCAGAGCTTCTGATTTAAATGTTGGGAGTGGATGGTGTGATAAACATCACTTTTTTTCATCTCCATATTATTTTAGTATGCAGCCAATGTTGGAAATCTAAGATATATATATATATATGAGATATATATCATATATATTATATTATATATAATATAATAAAATATATTTTGTGTGTGTGTGTGTGAACTGTATTCATTAGATTGGTTTCATGCATAAGAAGTACTGCATTTAGTGTGGTAGTTCAAGCAGTTGGCCATGGTTTTAACAGTTTTTCCAGGTTTGCTAAAGCGAACAGGAACCCACTCTCTTTTGGTAAAATAAAAGGCCAGAAACCCCTTGGCACAATGTAGAGAAAAGAATTTAAAGACTTTCAGAGACTTAAAAAAAAGAGAGAGAGAGAGAGAGAGAAGTAGATGAAATGGATCCAGTGTCTCACCTCTGTATCCTGGTAGGTCCCTGAAGACTCTATTCCTTTGCTAGAAGAAATAGAATGAAAAGAGTGATACCCAAATATTTAAAAGTGCTTTGCCAGCTCTCTTTTTGTTCGTCTTCTGTTTTCCCCATGGGCTTGGAATGCTTTTGGGAGAATACACAATGAAAATGGTATTCCTGATCAGTGAGGGTGTGAGAAGCCAGCAGAGAGGAGACCTGGCCCAGGTGATGACTGTTCACGGTCTGAAGCGAAGGGGGTGTTGTTTGAACAGCCAGGGGCTGCACTCGGATCCGAGAATGGCTTCGCTAGCAGAAATCCCTGGCTGTGGTTAATTAATCATGGGATCCCCAGGAATGAAATAGACAGCCAATTAAAGTGTGTCTTGATTTATTTAACCAAAGCTATCCTAGGTCTGATGAACAGAGGTGTCACTGGAGCCAGCAATGCTAAAGGATTTTGGAATCACAGACCTAGTACCTACGAGGGAAAATCCTGCTGAAGCACACCAGTGTACTGTGAATCTCCTGCTCTGTCTTTCCCAATGGGACTGACAGTCTTTACCCTGGATAGTGGTGCATTGGGGGAAGTAAAATACTTAAACTTGGGAAGTAGTGGATATAGCCCCAAATGATCACTGCTTCCTACAGACCTGAGATTCCACTGGGGATCATTATAGAGCCCAGGTTTTAAATGGAGTCCTGACTTGAGTTTAGTTCACGGTAGCATGAGTGGTACTCCAAAAACTTTCTTGGGGTCATTTTCTCAGATCCTGAGTGAATTGTCGGAATGGATATTATAAGGAAAATGGCAGAATCCCACACAGGTTCTTACACCATAATTAAGAAATAGTATTTTAGGAAGGTCCAAGTGGAAACCATTTGGCACTCTCCTGCCAAAACAAGAGCTGAAAAGAGCACTACAGCCCTGGAAGTTGCTTCCGGAAAGGGAGAGACTTGGTGATAACAGGATAGTTTGCTTTCTACAATCTCAAAAGTCTTAGAGAATGGCAGTGACTGTGGACTATTGGAAACAAAACCAGCTGAAGGTCCAGGTGTGATGGCTATTGTAGATACTTTTTTTCTCCTTACTTAAATAAATCAATGTATCTTTTAGCACCTTTATTGTAGTTATTGATCCTGCCAAAACATCTGATACCCACTTGGTGCATAGACATTACCAGAAATTTGCCTTCATTGACAAAAGCACCAATAAACTTTTATTGTCGTGCCTCAGGGATATGGCAGTTCTCTAACCCTATGTACCATCTGTCATTGTTTACCAGGACCTTGACCATGCTATCATTTCAGTCCAAGTAGTACATCATTTTGACCCAATATCGACAAAACATCATGCAAATAGACCATGAAGATTGGAAAGTAGAAATGATTCTGGATGCCTTTGTAAGTTACATGTATGCCCATGAAATTCTGTAAAAATAAAGACCCAGTAAAGGGCCTGAGTGTTTAAGGCTCAATGACATTCCAAGCTACTACTTTCAAAATGAGTATATAATTTTAAATGTAGTTTATCCATATATCTTACTCTGACCATTAACAAGATGATCCAAATTTTATCCACCTATAGTTGGGCTTCCTAATAAAAGAAAGCTTAGCACCTGGTCCATTGCTGCAGTGTGAGTAACTGACAACAGGTCCTTGTGACCTGGAAGCTCCCACGGTGCTCAAATTATCTGTAGTAAGCAAATACTGAATAGGAACTTGCTAAATCCAGGTACAAGATACACAGAGGATCCTTAAGCTTGGACAAAAGCCCTCTTCAGTAGTTAACCTTGTGTGAAAAGGTTCCTGACTTGACATAGCTCTGGAAGAGACTGACCAGGGAGTCCATGTACCTCATGCTGCTCCTAATGAACTATGTTCTATCTAACCATCCCAGCCATGAAATTTGTGGTACCTGGTAATTTAATAACTGGACATGACCTACATTCCCATGCCCTCTGCAAACTGTCATACTTGTTTCAACATATATCCATATCCTAGAAAGTTTCCCATGAGAAATTGACTTCAGGTGTAGGAGTCAATTTTGCATCCTGATGTAAGTAGTGGAGGAAGTAAAGCATCCTGGAATAAGGATGGTGCCACACTATCTGCCTCTATCAGACAGAAGTGGGTTGCTGGCTCTTAGGGTAATGCAGAATAGAAATCACTTCAGAAGGCAAAACTTGTGCTATACATGTTAAACACTTTTCATGGAAGATGATCTGATCTGAGGTCAGGGTACATACTGGTTCCTGGAAAGGAGCTGATTGTTTGGATTATCTAAGATTTGGAAGGAACAAGATTAAAGGATTGGTAAAAAGCAAGCTTATAAAATGGGTATATGTATGAAGTGGATCTCTTAAGATAGTCCCAGAACCTGGAAATACTTATACCTCAAGCAAATACTCAGCAGCAGGTCCAAGATAATCAGGTAGATAGGATGCCCTTCTGACATGGTATTTGATCAATGATCTCATCAACAGAATGGTGTTAGGTTATGAGGCACAAGGAGGGCAATTAAAAGAGAGAAAAAGGAAAATGGGAGAGAACATTGCAAAAGACAGGAGACAAAGAATTTTTGTCAAATGGTTCTAAAAGCCCAGATGAAACCAGAGATGATGAATTTATAGCTGCAATGTGAGCTAATATGTTTTTTTTTCAACACTCGATTTAAGAACAGAAACATTAAATTGACACAAATTTGGGGGTTACCAGTGGCTATAACTAGAAATACAGCTTGCAGGGGGAGTTGGATAGAGAAGGGGAACTATTGCTATACCTGAGAAAAGTCTGTTTTGCAGCATTAGTAATTTTTAAAAATTACAGAGATAATAGTTTAACATGAAAGCTAAGATTGTTATAAAAAGACATAAGAGGAAACAGTACTTGAGAGCAGGATGGTGAGTCATACTAGAAAGATATTTTAAATTTGGCTACATTTGTTCAAATCTTTAGCAAACTGCACAGGTCTGCCTACGGAGCTGATTCCTCTGATTTTTTTGAAACTGACCATGCCTGGAGAGTAGTGGAACAAGACAGGGTACAAGGCCCTGAGTGTTCTGGTCACAGAGTGATTGAGGTGATATACCACTGGGACTAGATGGAGCAGGCAAAGAAGTGAAGGGTGATGGACTAAAAGTCATGGGATTATAAGATTAAAGGAGCGCATTGGTCAAAAGTGGTGTATCTTGTATCCAACCTCCTCTCTGAACATTAGTATTTTCTTGACCCATCTGTTATGTTTCCTTCTCATGTCTTTGCCCTACTCTTTTCACTAGTAAGCCCTGCCCTCACCTGCCAGTTCCTGTATTCTTACTGTTTTTAAAGCCTTGCTCCCAAAGAGTTTTAAAATCACCTTTATTATACTTTAATTTTAATCCACCCCAATCAACACCTTGATTTTTTGCTCTGTGAAGACTGCACTATAGTGATTTGCACTTGTTGATGTTTCTCTGAAAGTGTTTTTATTTATCTCATAAGCATTTGTTCTGTGTTCCTATCCAAACTAAAATATAAATTGCTAGCAAATACTCTATCATGTATGTATAGCTAGCAAATACTCTCATATATATATAAGATAGAGTATATACATATACATATACACTCTAAGTATCTACTACTCTATCTTTTTCCAGCTCTGACATGTTGGATTTACCAGTCAGTGGTGTGGGCTGTTGATACTAAAGATATGTTAAAAGTGTTTTAATTTGATTTGATCTTATGGATAGGTTCTAAATGAACAAATCCAATATTTTACTGATAAATCTAAATTTTGTATTTTTATTGGAGATGAAAGGTAAAAGTTTGCACTTTAATTTTGAATTTTTATTTTTTGAAAACATAAATTGAATCATACTGCTAAGGCATTTTGCCAAGAAGCAAAAATAGTGAACTTTAAAACCCACAAATATTGGAACCAATAAAATACATCTTTAGAATACTTTACTTTAACTTGGGATTTAGTAGGGAAGCATAAAAATTATACAGTTAAGATTATACTAAATAAGTAGTAAAAGTAATGATTTTTTAGAGGATATTTCCTCCATCATTAAAAATTATATGGAAAAATACTAAAATTCTTACTAAAAAAGAGAATGTAAATTAATTTATGGTGCTGATGGGATAGTTCTTGCACCATGAATTGTTTTATTTATTTTTTTAATACCAACAATATTAGCTAATTTGGTACTAGCATTTTTCATGGCCTCTTACAAAATGAACCCTTGGGTTTCAAATAGATTTTATTTTGACAAATGCTGCTTTGTAATGTCACAGAAAATATTTCCCCTGGAAAAAATACCTTGTTTACTCCATTCATAAAAGATTTTGGCAGGGTTTGATAAACTCTATTTTTTTTTAAACAACCCTCAAAATAACATGTTATTTGCTTTAGGCGTATATATCTTATGGAATGTGTCAAAGATTCTGAGCCTTACATTTTAAAAGACTTGTGCAATAGCAATACATATGGATCTGAGACTGGCCAGGCATCCAAGAAACTGGTCTATTTAAACAGTTCCAAATAAGATCATTAAATAACAGTTTATTTAATTATATAATATAATTTAAGTGGCCACATAGATTGTAGATGGATTATTCATTTATGCTGGACTATATAGAGGGAACTCTACATTAAGAAGATTGTATGAAAGAAACAATTCTTCTGATCCCTTTGTTCTTTAAGTCTATAATGAGTGCAAGAAAGAACCAGGAGACTCAAGTTACATTTGGTTTTTCATATACACATACATACATACACACACATATTATGTGAATATATAAAATAAGAAATATGTGGCACATGCATCGATTTTTATGACACAGTTTGGTGTTTATTATGAAAATTTTTGTAACAACTTCTAAAATGAGATTAACAAAGCACTATACATATAGGCCACTGATAAAAGCTATATGCATTTTTATTATTTGGCTTCAATTAAAATTGACTTTTATCTCAAATTTTAGGTATTTTAGGAATTAAGTTTTAAGTCTGGAAATACAGGATTATTTCTTTCAGGTTGCTACTTTATGTTGTTAATATAGACCCTGTTCACTTTTTTATTTAACCTTTAAGAAAATACTCCAAAGAACATTTATAATCTTACTACAATATACACTCTTTAACGGATATGTCTTTCATTTTGTAAGAGCAATCTATGAATATATCTATACTGAAGGCCAATTTCTGTTGTTTCAGGTAAAAGGTTGGCATGAAATTGGTAAAATTATTTATTGAAACAATCTGGTCACAGTATCTTTTATTATAAACTTTTAGGGAGCCAGACTATATCAGATCTTCAAAACATGGTATGCTATTATGCAGCTGGCAATAAGTCTGATTTCCTATATAAAAATTATTCTTAATTCATTACAAACATCTCTCATGAAATTAACTATATTATAAATAAGTTCCTTATGGCTGGGAACATATATTTTTTTCTAGCCCCTACATCAACTGATTAACTGTGTTGTACAATATTAGAAATTAAAGAAGCAACTTTAGTAAATTTATGAATGAATACCACTGGTTTCCATCTTATCTGAAAAGCATAAGAAAAAGTAAGAGTCTTTCTGCACTCTACGCAATATGACTTTTACCAGGAGTGCCTTTTCCTTATCTGCCAAGGAACTATTACTACCATTTCACTGATTCCAAAAAGAAAACTCCACCACTTTTATAAAGGAATGTGGATTTATATTGATTTAATTTCTATTTAGTACATCACCACCTGGTTCATCACTATATAAAACCTTACCACAGCTCATTTAGAGTTATTAGTGGAGACAGGCAGTAGTCTTGTTAGAAAACTAGCAAAATATATTTCTCTAATTAGTCTCCTAACTGATCCCTGCTTCCACCCTTGCCTGTCCATGACCAATACAGAACTGAGATCCTTTTTAAATGAAAATCATATCATGTTATAGTGCTGCTCAAATCCCCCCAATAGCTCTCCATTTCAATCAAGTAAAACCTGAAGTCCTTCTAATAGTTTACAAGGTCCTACAGGATCTCTCCTGCCACCTCTCTTTCTTCTCTGATCTTATTCCCTGTTATTTTTTGTTGACTACTCCAGCCACATCAGTCTTGCTCTTCTTTGAACATGCTGGGCATGCTCCTGTCTCAAGGTGTTGTAGTGGTTATTCCTCTGCCTGAAATGTTTGTTTCCCAGATGACTTCTCCCTCTCCTCCCATGTTCAAGTCCTTGTCCAAGTGTATTTTTTTAGTAAGAGCTCTAAGTCAATTCTACTTAAAATTGTAGGCTATCACAACCACATCCTATATCCCTTAGCTAAATATATTTTTCCCTTAGGCTTACTCTCTTCTAATAACTATAAATTTAACTTATTTGCTTATCAGCTGTCTTCTCCCCTTCCCAGCCCCCAAAATGTATATAGACCACCCCCGCCCCCTTGGAACAGGGTATTTTTTTTGTTTTATTTTCTGCCATGTCTACAGCACTTAGACTTACTAGTCCCTTGAACATAACAAACTCAAATATTTATTGACTAAACCATCACATATACAAATTTTGCCTTCATTTTATCAGTTTCCAGTCATGTTATAGTCATAAACTTGCTAATAAAGGTGAATAAATAAGCTACATAATCTGAAAGCTGGAAATGAGCTGATCCAAATAAGAGTCACATGTTACAAATGATACAATGAAGTGCAAATGTTAGGAATGAACATATCAATTCTCTATAAATTATATTGAGATCTTGAATATATTTAAGGAACATATGCAACAGAATGGCTCACCCAAGCATCCATTCTGAACACTACTTACGGCTTTGTAGTGGTGGGAGAAAGCCACATTCATGCCTACACTGTCCCAAATTGTAGCTGAAGATGAAATCATTTTACAAGATGAATTGCCCCAGGATCTATACAAATGTGAATTTTTAAAACGTAAGTTAGTTTGATAGATCAGGTAGGTCTAACATCTACTAACTCAACCCAGGCCATTACTCATAGGGAGGAATGTGGTATGAAGGTAACCACTGATGAGGACTTTGGCTTCCTTACTAAGGACTAATTCAGGTTTAGCCCATTCCCTGGTTTAACCATTCCATCTTGTGGGTGAGGAGCTGGAGCAGAAGACATTCATCAGTCAGATATAATTAGTCATGAAGTATTCTTAAGGAATCTTGGCAACTGGGCCTACTGTACTAACTTGATAAAGTACTAACCAACCACACTACCTGATGAAGTTATCCAACACTTCAGCATCTGCCACCACTTTTATTTACACCAGATGCCAAGACCCAGTGAAGCCCATAGCTTTAGGTGGGGCTCACACAGAGCAACCAGGTAGGAGGACGTTTGGCCACATGATCCCAATCCCATTTGGTGATCAGTGGGATGATGGAAATCAAAGCAGCCTTATCCTGTCAGATTCTGCTGCATTCTCAGCATCTAGCATATTTATTCCTTCAATACTTTATTTCTTCATTCAAAAATACTTACTGAGGACCTACTTGTCGAAAGTACTCTCCAGCTAAAGTAGTTAATCAGAACCAATACAATCCTTGCCAAGGTGGAGCTTCCATTTACCTGAAGGGGCAGAGATAGCAAAACACAATTATGGTACCTATTACAGAGGAGAAGCTCAAATTGATAAGAAGGCACATAACCTAGATATGACCTAGTTTGAGGTTTGAAGTATAAACTTTCATAGTAACTGATTATGCCAAAAATCTGAAGGATAGATAGGAGTTAATTAGGAAAAAGACAGGAGGATAATATGTACAGGGGTGCCAATCTGAGGTAGGAAGGCGCATAGTACTTTCAAGAAACTCAAATTTAAAGAATAGAAGTGTGGAGAGAAGTAAAATGACGCTAATGTGTGAGGCAGAAGACAGTTCTTAAAATGCCTTGAAGTCAGCGTAAGGAATTTTAATTTTATCATAAAGGAAGTAGAAAGAGTCTGTAGGAGTTTAAGCTGCAGACTGACATATTAGATATAATTAGAGATTGGTTAGGGGGAGATCACCCTGAGTATAGTATATAACATGCTTGATACAGAAAATCTTAGTGGCTGCAGTGTAGATTATAGAAGTGCCTGGGTGAAGATGGGGATTAGTTAAGGGACTAGTTAGTTTTTACTCTTTTAGCTAGGTCGTTGGATGTTTCCAGTGATTATCTGAAATGAGTTTTCCTAGGACTTTTAAGTCAAGTTTTTCATACATTAGAATAGATAAAGGCAATTGAAAGACTATGGAAGAAACCTGGGTAAGTTCTAATGATGTTTGGACTGGGGTGGGGAGTGAAGCAGATGGGAAGAATGAAAAGATTCTAAAAGCAGAAAATAGAATCAATAAGGCTTGTTGATTAATTGATAATGGGGTAAGATGGGCATAACTGGAACCATAGTTGAATTATTACACTCATGAACAGAAAAAGAGCTGGTTAGTGATTAGAAAATTGTGAGCTCAGTACCGAATATATAGAGGTTTACATGCTTGTGAGACATGATATGAAAAGTGAGCACTAGCTGTATTGGTTTAAAGCAGTGAAGAAAGATATGAGCTGGAGATACAAGTGGGAGTAGTTTGCACATAGATGGTAATTGAAGTTATTGACGAATGGAATCTAGACAATTGAGTAAGAGAAGAAGAGGTTGCCTTGAGAAACTCAAATACTTCAAGGCTAGAGAGAAAAGGAGGACATCAAAGGATAATGAAAAGTACCTAGGAATCAACTTAACTAAGGAGGTAAAAGACCTGTACTCAGAAAACTACAGAATAATGAAGAAAGAAATCAAGGAAGACACAAATAAATGGAAGCCTATACCATGTTCGTGGATGGGAAGAATTAACATCATTAAAATGTCCATACTACCCAAAGCAATCTACATATTCAATGCAATCTCAATTAAAATACCAATGACAGACTTCACAAAAATAGAAAAAATACTTCAAACATTTATATGGAGCCAAAAACATCCACAAATAGCCACCACAATCTTGAGAAAGAAGAACGAGGTAGGAGGAATCACAATACCGGACTTCAAACAATACTACAAGGCTACTGTCATCAAAACAGCATGGTACTGGCATAAGAATAGACATATAGATCAATGGAACAGAATAGAGAGCCCAGAAATTAACCCAGGACTCTATGGTCAACTAATATTTGACAAAGGGGGAAGGAACATCCAATGGAGTAAAAACAATCTCTTCAACAAATGGTGTTGGTAGAACTGGACAGCAACATGCAAAAAGATAAAACTAGACCACCAACTTACACCATACACCAAAATAAACTCAAGATGGATAAA